>CAUEHI010000579.1:0-50000 GCA_958507055.1 Crioceris asparagi
TCACCACCCCACACCCCCTCCACCCATCCCCACACCAACCCCTCACCCAACACCCTCCCCCACCCCACCCCCTCACCATCCCCATCCCCACACCATCACCCATCACCATCACCATCACCATCACCATCACCATCCCACACCATCACATCACCCTCACCACACCATCACCCTCCCATCACCATCACCATCACCATCACCATCACCATCACCATCACCATCACCATCACCATCACCATCACCATCACCATCACCATCACCATCACCATCACCATCACCATCACCATCACCATCACCATCACCATCACCATCACCATCACCATCACCATCACCATCACCATCACCATCACCATCACCATCACCATCACCATCACCATCACCATCACCATCACCATCACCATCACCATCACCATCACCATCACCATCACCATCACCATCACCATCACCATCACCATCACCATCACCATCACCATCACCATCACCATCACCATCACCATCACCATCACCATCACCATCACCATCACCATCACCATCACCATCACCATCACCATCACCATCACCATCACCATCACCATCACCATCACCATCACCATCACCATCACCATCACCATCACCATCACCATCACCATCACCATCACCATCACCATCACCATCACCATCACCATCACCATCACCATCACCATCACCATCACCATCACCATCACCATCACCATCACCATCACCATCACCATCACCATCACCATCACCATCACCATCACCATCACCATCACCATCACCATCACCATCACCATCACCATCACCATCACCATCACCATCACCATCACCATCACCATCACCATCACCATCACCATCACCATCACCATCACCATCACCATCACCATCACCATCACCATCACCATCACCATCACCATCACCATCACCATCACCATCACCATCACCATCACCATCACCATCACCATCACCATCACCATCACCATCACCATCACCATCACCATCACCATCACCATCACCATCACCATCACCATCACCATCACCATCACCATCACCATCACCATCACCATCACCATCACCATCACCATCACCATCACCATCACCATCACCATCACCATCACCATCACCATCACCATCACCATCACCATCACCATCACCATCACCATCACCATCACCATCACCATCACCATCACCATCACCATCACCATCACCATCACCATCACCATCACCATCACCATCACCATCACCATCACCATCACCATCACCATCACCATCACCATCACCATCACCATCACCATCACCATCACCATCACCATCACCATCACCATCACCATCACCATCACCATCACCATCACCATCACCATCACCATCACCATCACCATCACCATCACCATCACCATCACCATCACCATCACCATCACCATCACCATCACCATCACCATCACCATCACCATCACCATCACCATCACCATCACCATCACCATCACCATCACCATCACCATCACCATCACCATCACCATCACCATCACCATCACCATCACCATCACCATCACCATCACCATCACCATCACCATCACCATCACCATCACCATCACCATCACCATCACCATCACCATCACCATCACCATCACCATCACCATCACCATCACCATCACCATCACCATCACCATCACCATCACCATCACCATCACCATCACCATCACCATCACCATCACCATCACCATCACCATCACCATCACCATCACCATCACCATCACCATCACCATCACCATCACCATCACCATCACCATCACCATCACCATCACCATCACCATCACCATCACCATCACCATCACCATCACCATCACCATCACCATCACCATCACCATCACCATCACCATCACCATCACCATCACCATCACCATCACCATCACCATCACCATCACCATCACCATCACCATCACCATCACCATCACCATCACCATCACCATCACCATCACCATCACCATCACCATCACCATCACCATCACCATCACCATCACCATCACCATCACCATCACCATCACCATCACCATCACCATCACCATCACCATCACCATCACCATCACCATCACCATCACCATCACCATCACCATCACCATCACCATCACCATCACCATCACCATCACCATCACCATCACCATCACCATCACCATCACCATCACCATCACCATCACCATCACCATCACCATCACCATCACCATCACCATCACCATCACCATCACCATCACCATCACCATCACCATCACCATCACCATCACCATCACCATCACCATCACCATCACCATCACCATCACCATCACCATCACCATCACCATCACCATCACCATCACCATCACCATCACCATCACCATCACCATCACCATCACCATCACCATCACCATCACCATCACCATCACCATCACCATCACCATCACCATCACCATCACCATCACCATCACCATCACCATCACCATCACCATCACCATCACCATCACCATCACCATCACCATCACCATCACCATCACCATCACCATCACCATCACCATCACCATCACCATCACCATCACCATCACCATCACCATCACCATCACCATCACCATCACCATCACCATCACCATCACCATCACCATCACCATCACCATCACCATCACCATCACCATCACCATCACCATCACCATCACCATCACCATCACCATCACCATCACCATCACCATCACCATCACCATCACCATCACCATCACCATCACCATCACCATCACCATCACCATCACCATCACCATCACCATCACCATCACCATCACCATCACCATCACCATCACCATCACCATCACCATCACCATCACCATCACCATCACCATCACCATCACCATCACCATCACCATCACCATCACCATCACCATCACCATCACCATCACCATCACCATCACCATCACCATCACCATCACCATCACCATCACCATCACCATCACCATCACCATCACCATCACCATCACCATCACCATCACCATCACCATCACCATCACCATCACCATCACCATCACCATCACCATCACCATCACCATCACCATCACCATCACCATCACCATCACCATCACCATCACCATCACCATCACCATCACCATCACCATCACCATCACCATCACCATCACCATCACCATCACCATCACCATCACCATCACCATCACCATCACCATCACCATCACCATCACCATCACCATCACCATCACCATCACCATCACCATCACCATCACCATCACCATCACCATCACCATCACCATCACCATCACCATCACCATCACCATCACCATCACCATCACCATCACCATCACCATCACCATCACCATCACCATCACCATCACCATCACCATCACCATCACCATCACCATCACCATCACCATCACCATCACCATCACCATCACCATCACCATCACCATCACCATCACCATCACCATCACCATCACCATCACCATCACCATCACCATCACCATCACCATCACCATCACCATCACCATCACCATCACCATCACCATCACCATCACCATCACCATCACCATCACCATCACCATCACCATCACCATCACCATCACCATCACCATCACCATCACCATCACCATCACCATCACCATCACCATCACCATCACCATCACCATCACCATCACCATCACCATCACCATCACCATCACCATCACCATCACCATCACCATCACCATCACCATCACCATCACCATCACCATCACCATCACCATCACCATCACCATCACCATCACCATCACCATCACCATCACCATCACCATCACCATCACCATCACCATCACCATCACCATCACCATCACCATCACCATCACCATCACCATCACCATCACCATCACCATCACCATCACCATCACCATCACCATCACCATCACCATCACCATCACCATCACCATCACCATCACCATCACCATCACCATCACCATCACCATCACCATCACCATCACCATCACCATCACCATCACCATCACCATCACCATCACCATCACCATCACCATCACCATCACCATCACCATCACCATCACCATCACCATCACCATCACCATCACCATCACCATCACCATCACCATCACCATCACCATCACCATCACCATCACCATCACCATCACCATCACCATCACCATCACCATCACCATCACCATCACCATCACCATCACCATCACCATCACCATCACCATCACCATCACCATCACCATCACCATCACCATCACCATCACCATCACCATCACCATCACCATCACCATCACCATCACCATCACCATCACCATCACCATCACCATCACCATCACCATCACCATCACCATCACCATCACCATCACCATCACCATCACCATCACCATCACCATCACCATCACCATCACCATCACCATCACCATCACCATCACCATCACCATCACCATCACCATCACCATCACCATCACCATCACCATCACCATCACCATCACCATCACCATCACCATCACCATCACCATCACCATCACCATCACCATCACCATCACCATCACCATCACCATCACCATCACCATCACCATCACCATCACCATCACCATCACCATCACCATCACCATCACCATCACCATCACCATCACCATCACCATCACCATCACCATCACCATCACCATCACCATCACCATCACCATCACCATCACCATCACCATCACCATCACCATCACCATCACCATCACCATCACCATCACCATCACCATCACCATCACCATCACCATCACCATCACCATCACCATCACCATCACCATCACCATCACCATCACCATCACCATCACCATCACCATCACCATCACCATCACCATCACCATCACCATCACCATCACCATCACCATCACCATCACCATCACCATCACCATCACCATCACCATCACCATCACCATCACCATCACCATCACCATCACCATCACCATCACCATCACCATCACCATCACCATCACCATCACCATCACCATCACCATCACCATCACCATCACCATCACCATCACCATCACCATCACCATCACCATCACCATCACCATCACCATCACCATCACCATCACCATCACCATCACCATCACCATCACCATCACCATCACCATCACCATCACCATCACCATCACCATCACCATCACCATCAC
Organism: Crioceris asparagi; assembly: GCA_958507055.1. Taxonomy (NCBI): domain Eukaryota; kingdom Metazoa; phylum Arthropoda; class Insecta; order Coleoptera; family Chrysomelidae; genus Crioceris; species Crioceris asparagi. The sequence goes on from CAUEHI010000579.1 coordinate 5,142, forward strand.
CATCACCATCACCATCACCATCACCATCACCATCACCATCACCATCACCATCACCATCACCATCACCATCACCATCACCATCACCATCACCATCACCATCACCATCACCATCACCATCACCATCACCATCACCATCACCATCACCATCACCATCACCATCACCATCACCATCACCATCACCATCACCATCACCATCACCATCACCATCACCATCACCATCACCATCACCATCACCATCACCATCACCATCACCATCACCATCACCATCACCATCACCATCACCATCACCATCACCATCACCATCACCATCACCATCACCATCACCATCACCATCACCATCACCATCACCATCACCATCACCATCACCATCACCATCACCATCACCATCACCATCACCATCACCATCACCATCACCATCACCATCACCATCACCATCACCATCACCATCACCATCACCATCACCATCACCATCACCATCACCATCACCATCACCATCACCATCACCATCACCATCACCATCACCATCACCATCACCATCACCATCACCATCACCATCACCATCACCATCACCATCACCATCACCATCACCATCACCATCACCATCACCATCACCATCACCATCACCATCACCATCACCATCACCATCACCATCACCATCACCATCACCATCACCATCACCATCACCATCACCATCACCATCACCATCACCATCACCATCACCATCACCATCACCATCACCATCACCATCACCATCACCATCACCATCACCATCACCATCACCATCACCATCACCATCACCATCACCATCACCATCACCATCACCATCACCATCACCATCACCATCACCATCACCATCACCATCACCATCACCATCACCATCACCATCACCATCACCATCACCATCACCATCACCATCACCATCACCATCACCATCACCATCACCATCACCATCACCATCACCATCACCATCACCATCACCATCACCATCACCATCACCATCACCATCACCATCACCATCACCATCACCATCACCATCACCATCACCATCACCATCACCATCACCATCACCATCACCATCACCATCACCATCACCATCACCATCACCATCACCATCACCATCACCATCACCATCACCATCACCATCACCATCACCATCACCATCACCATCACCATCACCATCACCATCACCATCACCATCACCATCACCATCACCATCACCATCACCATCACCATCACCATCACCATCACCATCACCATCACCATCACCATCACCATCACCATCACCATCACCATCACCATCACCATCACCATCACCATCACCATCACCATCACCATCACCATCACCATCACCATCACCATCACCATCACCATCACCATCACCATCACCATCACCATCACCATCACCATCACCATCACCATCACCATCACCATCACCATCACCATCACCATCACCATCACCATCACCATCACCATCACCATCACCATCACCATCACCATCACCATCACCATCACCATCACCATCACCATCACCATCACCATCACCATCACCATCACCATCACCATCACCATCACCATCACCATCACCATCACCATCACCATCACCATCACCATCACCATCACCATCACCATCACCATCACCATCACCATCACCATCACCATCACCATCACCATCACCATCACCATCACCATCACCATCACCATCACCATCACCATCACCATCACCATCACCATCACCATCACCATCACCATCACCATCACCATCACCATCACCATCACCATCACCATCACCATCACCATCACCATCACCATCACCATCACCATCACCATCACCATCACCATCACCATCACCATCACCATCACCATCACCATCACCATCACCATCACCATCACCATCACCATCACCATCACCATCACCATCACCATCACCATCACCATCACCATCACCATCACCATCACCATCACCATCACCATCACCATCACCATCACCATCACCATCACCATCACCATCACCATCACCATCACCATCACCATCACCATCACCATCACCATCACCATCACCATCACCATCACCATCACCATCACCATCACCATCACCATCACCATCACCATCACCATCACCATCACCATCACCATCACCATCACCATCACCATCACCATCACCATCACCATCACCATCACCATCACCATCACCATCACCATCACCATCACCATCACCATCACCATCACCATCACCATCACCATCACCATCACCATCACCATCACCATCACCATCACCATCACCATCACCATCACCATCACCATCACCATCACCATCACCATCACCATCACCATCACCATCACCATCACCATCACCATCACCATCACCATCACCATCACCATCACCATCACCATCACCATCACCATCACCATCACCATCACCATCACCATCACCATCACCATCACCATCACCATCACCATCACCATCACCATCACCATCACCATCACCATCACCATCACCATCACCATCACCATCACCATCACCATCACCATCACCATCACCATCACCATCACCATCACCATCACCATCACCATCACCATCACCATCACCATCACCATCACCATCACCATCACCATCACCATCACCATCACCATCACCATCACCATCACCATCACCATCACCATCACCATCACCATCACCATCACCATCACCATCACCATCACCATCACCATCACCATCACCATCACCATCACCATCACCATCACCATCACCATCACCATCACCATCACCATCACCATCACCATCACCATCACCATCACCATCACCATCACCATCACCATCACCATCACCATCACCATCACCATCACCATCACCATCACCATCACCATCACCATCACCATCACCATCACCATCACCATCACCATCACCATCACCATCACCATCACCATCACCATCACCATCACCATCACCATCACCATCACCATCACCATCACCATCACCATCACCATCACCATCACCATCACCATCACCATCACCATCACCATCACCATCACCATCACCATCACCATCACCATCACCATCACCATCACCATCACCATCACCATCACCATCACCATCACCATCACCATCACCATCACCATCACCATCACCATCACCATCACCATCACCATCACCATCACCATCACCATCACCATCACCATCACCATCACCATCACCATCACCATCACCATCACCATCACCATCACCATCACCATCACCATCACCATCACCATCACCATCACCATCACCATCACCATCACCATCACCATCACCATCACCATCACCATCACCATCACCATCACCATCACCATCACCATCACCATCACCATCACCATCACCATCACCATCACCATCACAATCACCATCACCATCACCATCACCATCACCATCACCATCCCATCGTTGAGGCTATCTTTAAGCTTTTGAATTTTTTCGATATCTCTTTTCGTTATCTCAAAAAAAAATAATTGCATTTTTTTTCAACCCTTTATATTTAAAAAATGGTAAGGGATGAAGAATGCTAAACCGAATGGTCATCTACTCCCTACCTCAAAGAACAATTAAAAAAAAATTAAAAAAAAATTCATTCAACACAAACCGAGAAAAACCGAAATGAATATCCACCTCCTTAATTTCCTTATGCTTTTAGTATGCATTGGACATATTATAACTTATTTAGTGATAAAACTCTGAAAATAGACATTTTAGACCGAGTTATGAGCTAAAAATTAGAAAAAATCTTATTTTCCGATTTCAAGTTTTTGTTCAATTTCTGCACTTTTATGTGAGGATTAGACATATTATAACTTATTTAGTCATAAAATGTCGAAAACAGACATTTTGGACCAATTATGAGCTAAAAATATGAAATAATCTTATTTTCCGATTTTATGTTTTTGTTCAATTTCTGCACTTTTATGTGTGAATTGGACATATTATAACTTATTTAGTCATAAAATGTCGAAACAGACATTTTAGACCAAGTTATCAGCTAATAAATATTTTTTACAAAAAATTGGACCGACGTTATAGTTGATGCACTGAAAAGTATAAAATAATATTACTTCTATTGGTGATAGTACTTTTGAAGTTGTGCAGTTGCAGTTAGATTGATAGCTTTTGGCACCAACTTCACAAGTACCATCACCAATAGAAGTAATATTATTTTATACTTTTCAGTGCATCAACTATAACGTCGGTCCAATTTTTTGTAAAAAATATTTATTTTACACTTTTGAGTGTAACATTAGTCCCGAAAATCGTTGAACGTTCACTATACCATATCAATGAAGATAATACTTATCCTATTACCCACGTATATTCCTTGCATGTAGTGGTTATTATTGAGATCTCAGAACATCGCGGCGGAAATACGCTTGAATATTTTAGTTGTTACCATTTAACACCGATTTAACTCGAAAACCGTAATTCTAAGGAAAAAATGTTCATTATAAATGTTGCTACAAATAATTATATCTTTCATGTAGTATCGAAAAATTTTCAATTTTCGAAAGAAATTGTCCTCTCCACATAGCAATAATACATATTTAACATGCGTCTATCTCGAAAACCGTAACACTTTTGAAAAAATGTTCAATTTAAACGTTTCCGGATATTGTCCTATCTTTAATTATACCAACTCAGATTTTCGATTTTCGAGAAAATTCGCTCCCACCACCCCTTCGGGGGCGGTTTTCGGAGGGAAGGAGATTTCGGATTTGCGTTTTTATGAATATGGGACCATTTCTCAATCCCCTTCTTTCAAATGAATCCAAAATCATCAAAATCGGAGATCGTCTACTATATAAAAGGCGCGCACGAACCAAAAAAAAAAAAAAAAACAAAAAAAAAAAAAAAAAAAAAATAAAGCAGACAGTCGAATTGTATACCTCCTCCGTTCGGGGTTCGTCGGTCAAAAATATGAAATAATCTTATTTTCCGATTTTAAGTTTTTGTTCAATTTCTGCACTTTTATGTTTGAATTGGACATATTATAACTTATTAAGTCATAAAATTCTGAAAATAGACATTTTAGACCAAGTTAAGAGCTAAATATTAGAAAAAATCTTATTTTCCGATTTTAAGTTTTTGCTCAATTTCTGCACTTTTATGTGTGGTTAGGACATATAACTTATTTACTGATAAAACTCTGAAAATAGACATTTTAGACCGAGTTATGAGCTCAGAATTAGAAATAATGTTAATTTCCGATTTCAAGTTTTTGTTCAATTTCTTCACTTTTATGTGAGGATCAGACATATTATAACTTATTTAGTCATAAAATGTCGAAAACAGACATTTAAGACCAAGTTATGAGCTAAAAATATAAAATAGTCTTATTTTAGTCTTATTTTTCGATTTTAAGTTTTTGTTCAATTTCTGCACCTTTATGTGTGATTTGGACATATTATAACTTATTTAGTCATAAAATTCTGAAAATAGACATTTTAGACCATGTTAAGAGCTAAATATTAGAAATAATCTTTTTTTCCGATTTTAAGTTTTTGCTCAATTTCTGCACATTTATGTGTGGTTAGGACATATTATATATTATTTAGTCATAAAATGTTGAAAACAGACATATTAGACCAAGTTATGAACTAAAAATATGAAATAATCATATTTTCCGATTTTAAGTTTTTGCTCAATTTCTGCACTTTTATGTGTGGATTGGACATATTATAACTTATTAAGTCATAAAATGTCGAAAACAGACATTTTAGACCAAGTTATGAGCTAAAAATATGAAATAATCTTATTTTCCGATTTTAAGTTTTTGTTCAACTTCTGCACTTTTATGTGTGATTTGGACATATTATAACTTATTTAGTCATAAAATTCTGAAAATAGACATTTTAGACCAAGTTAAGAGCTAAATATTATAAATAATCTTATTTTACGATTCTAAGTTTTTGCTCAATTTCTGCACATTTATGTGTGGATTGGACATATTATAACTTATTTAGTCATAAAATTCTGAAAATAGATATTTTAGACCTAGTTAAGAGCTAGATATTAGAAATAATCTTATTTTCCGATTTTAAGTTTTTGCTCAATTACTGTTATTGTAGAAGTGTGCAGGAAGCAAGCTTATCTTCGACCAGTGATGAGCTCCCCGAAATATTAGAGATAGAGCCATAGTATGAGTGAATGAAAGTTTAAGAAATGTCCAAATAATGTTTTGAAAAAAAAATCAACCCTCTAGGACCTACCATAACCGAGATATAGAACGTTTTTACTTGATTGAAACTTGTGATAAAATTCAGAAATTTCATCCCTCAACTTTAAACGCCCGTAGCGCCCTTATTAAAGGGATATTTGAGAAAAAACCTAGCTTATACCACGACAGATTTTGTCAGCTTTGTAATGGATTAAAAAATTCTGAGATATTTTCATGGCTTCATAGATTGATTGAATGTCCCGTTTGAGCATGTTTTTCGCACCGAAAATTTACCTCCTCCCAGTTATTCCAGAACGTGGCGGTTCCTATGGGATTCGCGCAGTCGACGATTTCTTATGTTTAATCCCATCGTTGAGGCTATCTTTAAGCTTTTGAATTTTTTCGATATCTCTTTTCGTTCTCTAAAAAAAAAATAATTGCATTTTTTTTCAACCCTTTATATTTAAAAAATGGTAAGGGATGAAGAATTCTAAACCAAATGGTCATCTGCTCCCTACCTCAAAGAACAATAAAAAAAAAAAATTCAAAAAAATTCATTCAACACAAACCGAGAAAAACCGAAATGAATATCCACCTCCTTAATTTCCTTGTGCTTTTAGTATGAATTGGACATATTATAACTTATTTAGTGATAAAACTCTGAAAATAGACATTTTAGACCGAGTTATGAGCTAAAAATTAGAAAAAATCTTTTTTTCCGATTTCAAGTTTTTGTTCAATTTCTGCACTTTTATGTGAGGATTAGACATATTATAACTTATTTAGTCATAAAATGTCGAAAACAGACATTTTGGACCAATTATGAGCTAAAAATATGAAATAATCTTATTTTCCGATTTTATGTTTTTGTTCAATTTCTGCACTTTTATGTGTGAATTGGATATGTTATAACTTATTTAGTCATAAAATGTCGAAAACAGACATTTTAGACCAAGTTATGAGCTAAAAATATGAAATAATCTCATTTTCCGATTTTAAGTTTTTGTTCAATTTCTGCACTTTTATGTTTGAATTGGAGATATTATAACTTATTAAGTCATAAAATTCTGAAAATAGACATTTTAGACCAAGTTAAGAGCTAAATATTAGAAAAAATCTTATTTTCCGATTTTAAGTTTTTGCTCAATTTCTGCACTTTTATGTGAGGATCAGACATATTATAACTTATTTAGTCATAAAATGTGGAAAACAGACATTTTAGACCAAGTTATGAGCTAAAAATATGAAATAGTCTTATTTTTCGATTTTAAGTTTTTGTTCAATTTCTGCACCTTTATGTGTGATTTGGACATATTATAACTTATTTAGTCATAAAATTCTGAAAATAGACATTTTAGACCAAGTTAAGTGCTAAAAATAAGAAATAGTCTTATTTTTCGATTTTAAGTTTTTGTTCAATTTCTGCACCTTTATGTGTGATTTGGACATATTATAACTTATTTAGTCATAAAATTCTGAAAATAGACATTTTAGACCAAGTTAAGAGCTAAATATTAGAAATAATCTTTTTTTCCGATTTTAAGTTTTTGCTCAATTTCTGCACTTTTATGTGTGGTTAGGACATATTATATATTATTTAGTCATAAAATGTTGAAAACAGACATATTAGACCAAGTTATGAACTAAAAATATGAAATAATCTTATTTTCCGATTTTAAGTTTTTGCTCAATTTCTGCACTTTTATGTGTGGATTGGACATATTATAACTTATTAAGTCATAAAATGTCGAAAACAGACATTTTAGACCAAGTTATGAGCTAAAAATATGAAATAATCTTATTTTCCGATTTTAAGTTTTTGTTCAATTTCTGCACTTTTATGTGTGATTTGGGCATATTATAACTTATTTAGTCATAAAATTCTGAAAATAGACATTTTAGACCAAGTTAAAATATTAGAAATAATCTTATTTTCCGATTTTGAGTTTTTGCTCAATTTCTGCACTTTTATGTGAGGATCAGACATATTATAACTTATTAAGTCATAAAATGTCGAAAACAGACATTTTAGACCAAGTTATGAGCTAAAAATATGAAATAGTCTTATTTTCCGATTTTAAGTTTTTGTTCAATTTCTGCACCTTTATGTGTGATTTGGACATATTATAACTTATTAAGTCATAAAATTCTGAAAATAGACATTTTAGACCAAGTTAAGAGCTAATTATTAGAAAAAATCTTATTTTCCGATTTTAAGTTTTTGCTCAATTTCTGCACTTTTATGTGTGGTTAGGACATATAACTTATTTACTGATAAAACTCTGAAAATAGACATTTAAGACCGAGTTATGAGCTCAAAATTAGAAATAATGTTATTTTCCGATTTCAAGTTTTTGTTCAATTTCTTCACTTTTATGTGAGGATCAGGCATATTATAACTTATTTAGTCATAAAATGTCGAAAACAGACATTTAAGACCAAGTTATGAGCTAAAAATATGAAATAGTCTTATTTTTCGATTTTAAGTTTTTGTTCAATTTCTGCACCTTTATGTGTGATTTGGACATATTATAACATATTTAGTCATAAAATTCTGAAAATAGACATTTTAGACCATGTTAAGAGCTAAATATTAGAAATAATCTTTTTTTCCGATTTTAAGTTTTTGCTCAATTTCTGCACTTTTATGTGTGATTTGGACATATTATAACTTATTTAGTCATAAAATTCTGAAAATAGACATTTTAGACCAAGTTAAGAGCTAAATATTAGAAATAATCTTTTCTTCCGATTTTAAGTTTTTGCTCAATTTCTGCACTTTTATGTGTGGTTAGGACATATTATATATTATTTAGTCATAAAATGTTGAAAACAGACATATTAGACCAAGTTATGAACTAAAAATATGAAATAATCTTATTTTCCGATTTTAAGTTTTTGCTCAATTTCTGCACTTTTATGTGTGGATTGGACATATTATAACTTATTAAGTCATAAAATGTCGAAAACAGACATTTTAGACCAAGTTATGAGCAAAAAATATGAAATAATCTTATTTTCCGATTTTAAGTTTTTGTTCAATTTCTGCACTTTTATGTGTGATTTGGGCATATTATAACTTATTTAGTCATAAAATTCTGAAAATAGACATTTTAGACCAAGTTAAAATATTAGAAATAATCTTATTTTCCGATTTTGAGTTTTTGCTCAATTTCTGCACTTTTATGTGAGGATCAGACATATTATAACTTATTAAGTCATAAAATGTCGAAAACAGACATTTTAGACCAAGTTATGAGCTAAAAATATGAAATAGTCTTATTTTCCGATTTTAAGTTTTTGATCAATTTCTGCACCTTTATGTGTGATTTGGACATATTATAACTTATTTAGTCATAAAATTCTGAAAATAGACATCTTAGACCAAGTTAATAGCTAAATATTAGAAATAATCTTATTTTCCGATTTTAAGTTTTTGCTCAATTTCTGCACCTTTATGTCTGGTTTGGACATTTTATTAATTGTTTAGTCATAAAATGTTGAAAACAGACATATTAGACCAAGTTTATGAGCTAAAAATATGAAATAATCTTATTTTCCGATTTTAAGTTTTTGTTCAATTTCTGCACTTTTATGTGTGATTTGGACATATTATAACTTATTTAGTCATAAAATGTCGAAAACAGACATTTTAGACCAGGTTATGAGCTAAAAATATGAAATAATCTTATTTTCCGATTTCAAGTTTTTGTTCAATTTCTGCACATTTATGTGAGGATCAGACATATTATAACGTATTAAGTTATAAAATGTCGAAAGCAGACATTTTAGACCAAGTTATGAGCTAAAAATATGAAATAATCTTATTTTCCGATTTTAAGTTTTTGTTCAATTTCTGCACTTTTATGTGTGATTTGGATATATTATAACTTATTTAGTCATAAAATTCTGAAAATAGACATTTTAGACCAAGTTAAGAGCTAAATATTAGAATTAATCTTATTTTACGATTTTAAGTTTTTGCTCAATTTCTGCACATTTATGTGTGGATTGGACATATTATAACTTATTTAGTCATAAAATGTCGAAAACAGACATTTTAGACCAATTTATGAGCTAAAAAAAATATGAAATAATCTTATTCTCCGATTTTAAGTTTTTGTTCAATTTCTGCACTTTGATGTGTGAATTGGACATATTATAACTTATTTAGTCATAAAATTCTGAAAATTGACATCTTAGACCAAGTTAAGAGCTAAATATTAGAAATAATCTTATTTTCCGATTTTAAGTTTTTGCTCAATTTCTGCACTTTTATGTGTGAATTGGACTTATTATAACTTTTTTAGTCATAAAATTCTGAAAATAGATATTTTAGACCAAGTTAAGAGCTAGATATTAGAAATAATCTTATTTTCCGATTTTAAGTTTTTGCTCAATTACTGTTATTGTAGAAGTGTGCAGGAAGCAACCTTATTTTCGACCAGTGATGAACTACCCGAAATATTAGAGATAGAGCCATAGTATGAGTAAATGAAAGTTTAAGAAATGTCCAAATAATGTTTTGAAAAAAAAATCAACCCTCTAGGACCTACCATAACCGAGATATAAAATTTCAAATTCGAACGTTTTTACTTGATTGAAACTTGTGATAAAATTCAGAAATTTCATCCCTCAACTTTAAACGCTCGTAGCGCCCTTATTAAAGGGATATTTGAGAAAAAACCTTCCTTATACCACGACAGATTTTGTCAGCTTTGTAATGGATTAAAAAATTCTGAGATATTTTCATGGCTTCATAGATTGATTGAATGTCCCGTTTGAGCATGTTTTTCGCACCGAAAATTTACCTCCTCCCAGTTATTCCAGAACGTGGCGGTTCCTATGGTATTCGCGCAGTCGACGATTTTTTATGTTTAATCCCATCGTTGAGGCTATCTTTGAGCTTTTTAATTTTTTCGATATCTCTTTTCGTTCTCTCAAAAAAAAATAATTGCATTTTTTTTCAACCCTTTATATTTAAAAAATGGTAAGGGATGAAGAATTCTAAACCAGATGGTCATCTGCTTCCTACCTCAAAGAACAATTAAAAAAAAAATCAAAAAAATTCATTCAACACAAACCGAGAAAAACTGAAATGAATATCCACCTCCTTAATTTCCTTATGCTTTTAGTATGAATTGGACATATTATAACTTATTTAGTGATAAAACTCTGAAAATAGACATTTTAGACCGAGTTATGAGCTAAAAATTAGAAAAAATCTTATTTTCCGATTTCAAGTTTTTGTTCAATTTCTGCACTTTTATGTGAGGATTAGACATATTGTAACTTATTTAGTCATAAAATGTCGAAAACAGACATTTTGGACCAATTATGAGCTAAAAATATGAAATAATCTTATTTTCCGATTTTATGTTTTTGTTCAATTTCTGCACTTTTATGTGTGAATTGGGCATGTTATAACTTATTTAGTCATAAAATGTCGAAAACAGACATTTTAGACCAAGTTATGAGCTAAAAATATGAAATAATCTTATTTTCCGATTTTAAGTTTTTGTTCAATTTCTGCACTTTTATGTTTGAATTGGACATATTATAACTTATTAAGTCATAAAATTCTGAAAATAGACATTTTAGACCAAGTTAAGAGCTAAATATTAGAAAAAATCTTATTTTCCGATTTTAAGTTTTTGCTCAATTTCTGCACTTTTATGTGTGGTTAGGACATATAACTTAATTTCCTTATGCTTTTAGTATGAATTGGACATATTATATCTTATTTAGTGATAAAACACTGAAAATAGACATTTTATACCGAGTTATGAGCTAAAAATTAGAAAAAATCTTATTTTCCGATTTCAAGTTTTTGTTCAATTTCTGCACTTTTATGTGAGGATTAGACATATTATAACTTATTTAGTCATAAAATGTTGAAAACAATTATTTTAGACCAAGTTATGAGCTAAAAGTATGAAATAATCTTATTTTCCGATTTAAAGTTTTTTTTTCAATTTCTGCACTTTTATGTGTGAATTGGACATATTATAACTTTTTTAGTGATAAAACTCTGAAAATAGATATTTTAGACCGAGTTATGAGCTAAAAATTAGAAAAAAACTTATCTTCCGATTTCAAGTTTTTGTTCAATTTCTGCACTTTATGTGAGGATTAGACATATTATAACTTATTTAGTCATAAAATGTCGAAAACAGACATTTTGGACCAATTATGAGCTAAAAATATGAAATAATCTTATTTTCCGATTTTATGTTTTTGTTCAATTTCTGCACTTTTATGTGTGAATTGGACATGTTATAACTTATTTAGTCATAAAATGTCGAAAACAGACATTTTAGACCAAGTTATGAGCTAAAAATATGAAATAATCTTATTTTCCGATTTTAAGTTTTTGTTCAATTTCTGCACTTTTATGTTTGAATTGGACATATTATAACTTATTAAGTCATAAAATTCTGAAAATAGACATTTTAGACCAAGTTAAGAGCTAAATATTAGAAAAAATCTTATTTTCCGATTTTAAGTTTTTGCTCAATTTCTGCACTTTTATGTGTGGTTAGGACATATAACTTATTTACTGATAAAACTCTGAAAATAGACATTTTAGACCGAGTTATGAGCTAAAAATTAGAAATAATCTTATTTTCCGATTTCAAGTTTTTGTTCAATTTCTGCACTTTTATGTGAGGATCAGACATATTATAACTTATTTAGTGATAAAATGTGGAAAACAGACATTTTAGACCAAGTTATGAGCTAAAAATATGAAATAGTCTTATTTTTCGATTTTAAGTTTTTGTTCAATTTCTGCACCTTTATGTGTGATTTGGACATATTATAACTTATTTAGTCATAAAATTCTGAAAATAGACATTTTAGACCAAGTTAGAGCTAAATATTAGAAATAATCTTTTTTTCCGATTTTAAGTTTTTGCTCAATTTCTGTACTTTTATGTGTGGTTAGGACATATTATATATTATTTAGTCATAAAATGTTGAAAACAGACATATTAGACCAAGTTATGAACTAAAAATATGAAATAATCTTATTTTCCGATTTTAAGTTTTTGCTCAATTTCTGCACTTTTATGTGTGGATTGGACATATTATAAATTATTAAGTCATAAAATGTCGAAAACAGACATTTTAGACCAAGTTATGAGCTAAAAATATGAAATAATCTTATTTTCCAATTTTAAGTTTTTGTTCAATTTCTGCACTTTTATGTGTGATTTGGACATATTATAACTTATTTAGTCATAAAATTCTGAAAATAGACATTTTAGACCAAGTTAAAATATTAGAAATAATCTTATTATCCAATTTTAAGTTTTTGCTCAAATTCTGCACTTTTATGTGAGGATCAGACATATTATAACTTATTTAGTCATAAAATGTCGAAAACAGACATTTAAGACCAAGTTATGAGCTAAAAATATGAAATAATCTTATTTTCCGATTTTAAGTTTTTGCTCAATTTCTGCACTTTTATGTGTGAATTGGACTTATTATAACTTTTTTAGTCATAAAATTCTGAAAATAGATATTTTAGACCAAGTTAAGAGCTAGATATTAGAAATAATCTTATTTTCCGATATTAAGTTTTTGCTCAATTACTGTTATTGTAGAAGTGTGCAGGAAGCAAGCTTATTTTCGACCAGTGATGAGCTACCCGAAATATTAGAGATAGAGCTATAGTATGGGTGAATGAAAGTTTAAGAAATGTCCAAATAACCTACCATAACCGAGATATAAAATTTCAAATTCGAACGTTTTTACTTGATTGAAACTTGTGATAAAATTCAGAAATTTCATCCCTCAACTTTAAACGCTCGTAGCGCCCTTATTAAAGGGATATTTGAGAAAAAACCTTCCTTATACCACGACAGATTTTGTCAGCTTTGTAATGGATTAAAAAATTCTGAGATATTTTCATGGCTTCATAGATTGATTGAATGTCCCGTTTGAGCATGTTTTTCGCACCGAAAATTTACCTCCTCCCAGTTATTCCAGAACGTGGCGGTTCCTATGGGATTCGCGCAGCCGACGATTTTTTATGTTTAATCCAATCGTTGAGGCTATCTTTGAGCTTTTGAATTTTTTCGATATCTCTTTTCGTTCTCTCAAAAAAAATAATTGCATTTTTTTTCAACCCTTTATATTTAAAAAATGGTAAGGGATGAAGAATTCTAAACCGAATGGTCACCTGCTCCCTACCTCAAAGAACAATTAAAAAAAAAATCAAAAAAATTCATTCAACACAAACCGAGAAAAACCGAAATGAATATCCACCTCCTTAATTTCCTTATGCTTTTAGTATGAATTGGACATATTATAACTTATTTAGTGATAAAACACTGAAAATAGACATTTTATACCGAGTTATGAGCTAAAAATTAGAAAAAATCTTATTTTCCGATTTCAAGTTTTTGTTCAATTTCTGCACTTTTATGTGAGGATTAGACATATTATAACTTATTTAGTCATAAAATGTTGAAAACAGTTATTTTAGACCAAGTTATGAGCTAAAAGTATGAAATAACCTTATTTTCCGATTTAAAGTTTTTTTTTCAATTTCTGCACTTTTATGTGTGAATTGGACATATTATAACTTATTTAGTCATAAAATTCTGAAAATAGACATTTTAGACCGAGTTATGAGCTAAAAATTAGAAATAATCTTATTTTCCGATTTCAACTTTTTGTTCAATTTCTGGACTTTTATGTGAGGATTAGACATATAATAACTTATTTAGTCATAAAATTCTGTAAATAGACATTTTAGACCAAGTTAAGAGCTAAATATTAGAAATAATCTTTTTTTCCGATTTTAAGTTTTTGCTCAATTTCTGCACTTTAATGTGTGAATTGGACTTGTTATAACTTATTTAGTCATGAAATGCTGAAAACAGACATTTTAGACCAAGTAAAGAGCTAAAAATTATAATTAATCTTATTTTCCGATTTTAAGTTTTTGCTCAATTTCTGCACTTTTATGTGTGAATTGGTCATATTATAACTTAATTAGTGATAAAACTCTGAAAATAGACATTTTAGACCGAGTTATGAGCTAAAAATTAGAAATAATCTTATTTTCCGATTTGAAGTTTTTGTTCAATTTCTGCACTTTTATGTGAGGATTAGACATATTATAACTAATTTAGTCATAAAATGTCGAAAACAGACATTTTTGACCAAGTTATGAGCTAAAAATATGAAATAATCTTATTTTCCGATTTTAAGTTTTTGTTCAATTTCTGCACTTTTATGTGTGGTTTGGACATTTTATTTATTATTCAGTCATAAAATGTTGAAAACAGACATATTAGACCAAGTTATGAGCTAAAAGTATGAAATAATCTTATATCCCGATTTAAAGTTTTTTTTCAATTTCTGCACTTTTATATGTGAATTGGACATATTATAACTTAATTAGTGATAAAACTCTGAAAATAGACATTTTAGACCAAGTTAATAGCTAAATATTAGAAATAATCTTATTTTCCGATTTTAAGTTTTTGCTCAATTTCTGCACTTTTATGTGTGGTTTGGACATTTTATTTATTATTTAGTCATAAAATGTTGAAAACAGACATATTAGACCAAGTTTATGAGCTAAAAATATGAAATAATCTTATTTTCCGATTTTAAGTTTTTGTTCAATTTCTGCACTTTTATGTGTGAATTGGACATATTATAACTTATTTAGTCATAAAATTCTGAAAATAGACATTTTAGTCCAAGTTAATAGCTAAATATTAGAAATAATCTTATTTTCCGATTTTAAGTTTTTGCTCAATTTCTGCACTTTTATGTGTGGTTTGGACATTTTATTTATTATTTAGTCATAAAATGTTGAAAACAGACATATTAGACCAAGTTTATGAGCTAAAAATATGAAATAATCTTATTTTCCGATTTTAAGTTTTTGCTCAATTTCTGCACTTTTATGTGTGAATTGGACTTATTATAACTTTTTTAGTCATAAAATTCTGAAAATAGATATTTTAGACCAAGTTAAGAGCTAGATATTAGAAAAAATCTTATTTTCCGATTTTAAGTTTTTGCTCAATTACGGTTATTGTAGAAGTGTGCAGGAAGCAAGCTTATTTTCGACCAGTGATGAGCTACCCGAAATATTAGAGATAGAGCCATAGTATGAGTGAATGAAAGTTTAAGAAATGTCCAAATAATGTTTTGAAAAAAAAATCAACCCTCTAGGACCTACCATAACCGAGATATAACATTTCAAATTCGAACGTTTTTACTTGATTGAAACTTGTGATAAAATTCAGAAATTTCAGCCCTCAACTTTAAACGCTCGTAGCGCCCTTATTAAAGGGATATTTGAGAAAAAACTTAGCTTATACCACGACAGATTTTGTCAGCTTTGTAATGGATTAAAAAATTCTGAGATATTTTCATGGCTTCATAGATTGATTGAATGTCCCGTTTGAGCATGTTTTTCGCACCGAAAATTTACCTCCTCCCAGTTATTCCAGAACGTGGCGGTTCCTATGGGATTCGCGCAGCCGACGATTTTTTATGTTTAATCCAATCGTTGAGGCTATCTTTAAGCTTTTGAATTTTTTCGATATCTCTTTTCGTTCTCTCAAAAAAAAAATAATTGCATTTTTTTTCAACCCTTTATATTTAAAAAATGGTAAGGGATGAAGAATTCTAAACCGAATGGTCACCTGCTCCCTACCTCAAAGAACAATTAAAAAAAAATTCAAAAAAATTCATTCAACACAAACCGAGAAAAACCGAAATGAATATCCACCTCCTTAATTTCCTTATGCTTTTAGTATGAATTGGACATATTATAACTTATTTAGTGATAAAACACTGAAAATAGACATTTTATACCGAGTTATGAGCTAAAAATTAGAAAAAATCTTATTTTCCGATTTCAAGTTTTTGTTCAATTTCTGCACTTTTATGTGAGGATTAGACATATTATAACTTATTTAGTCATAAAATGTTGAAAACAGTTATTTTAGACCAAGTCATGAGCTAAAAGTATGAAATAATCTTATTTTCCGATTTAAAGTTTTTTTTTCAATTTCTACACTTTTATGTGTGAATTGGACATATTATAACTTTTTTAGTGATAAAATTCTGAAAATAGACATTTTAGACCAAGATAATAGCTAAATATTAGAAATAATCTTATTTTCCGATTTCAAGTTTTTGCTCAATTTCTGCACTTTTATGTGTGGTTTGGACATTTTATTTATTATTTAGTCATAAAATGTTGAAAACAGACATATTAGACCAAGTTTATGAGCTAAAAATATGAAATAATCTTATTTTCCAATTTTTAATTTTTGCTCAATTTCTGCACTGTTATGTGTGAATTGGACTTATTATAACTTTTTTAGTCATAAAATTCTGAAAATAGATATTTTAGACCAAGTTAAGAGCTAGATATTAGAAATAATCTTATTTTCCGATTCTAAGTTTTTGCTCAATTACTGTTATTGTAGAAGTGTGCAGTAAGCAAGCTTATTTTCGACCAGTGATGAGCTACCCGAAATATTAGAGATAGAGCCATAGTATGAGTGAATGAAAGTTTAAGAAATGTCCAAATAATGTTTTGAAAAAAAAATCAACCCTCTAGGACCTACCATAACCGAGATATAAAATTTCAAATTCGAACGTTTTTACTTGATTGAAACTTGTGATAAAATTCAGAAATTTCATCCCTCAAGTTTAAACGCTCGTAGCGCCCTTATTAAAGGGATATTTGAGAAAAAACCTAGCTTATACCACGACAGATTTTGTCAGCTTTGTAATGGATTAAAAAATTCTGAGATATTTTCATGGCTTCATAGATTGATTGAATGTCCCGTTTGAGCATGTTTTTCCCACCGAAAATTTACCTCCTCCCAGTTATTCCAGAACGTGGCGGTTCCTATGGGATTCGCGCAGCCGACGATTTTTTATGTTTAATCCAATCGTTGAGGCTATCTTTAAGCTTTTGAATTTTTTCGATATCTCTTTTCGTTCTCTCAAAAAAAAATAATTGCATTTTTTTTCAACCCTTTATATTTAAAAAATGGTAAGGGATGAAGAATTCTAAGCCGAATGGTCACCTGCTCCCTACCTCAAAGAACAATTAAAAAAAAAATTCAAAAAAATTCATTCAACACAAACCGAGAAAAGCCGAAATGAATATCCACCTCCTTAATTTCCTTATGCTTTTAGTATGAATTGGACATATTATAACTTAGTTAGTGATAAAACACTGAAAATAGACATTTTATACCGAGTTATGAGCTAAAAATTAGAAAAAATCTTATTTTCCGATTTCAAGTTTTTGTTCAATTTCTGCACTTTTATGTGAGGATTAGACATATTATAACTTATTTAGTCATAAAATGTTGAAAACAGTTATTTTAGACCACGTTATGAGCTAAAAGTATGAAATAATCTTATTTTCCGATTTAAAGTTTTTTTTTTCAATTTCTGCACTTTTATGTGTGAATTGGACATATTATAACTTTTTTAGTGATAAAACTCTGAAAATAGACATTTTAGACCGAGTTATGAGCTAAAAATTAGAAATAATCTTATTTTCCGATTTCAACTTTTTGTTCAATTTCTGCACTTTTATGTGAGGATTAGACATATAATAACTTATTTAGTCATAAAATTCTGAAAATAGACATTTTAGACCAAGTTAAGAGCTAAATATTAGAAATAATCTTTTTTCCGATTTTAAGTTTTTGCTCAATTTCTGCACTTTAATGTGTGAATTGGACTTGTTATAACTTATTTAGTCATGAAATGCTGAAAACAGACATTTTAGACCAAGTAAAGAGCTAAAATTTATAAATAATCTTATTTTCCGATTTTAAGTTTTTGCTCAATTTCTGCACTTTTATGTGTGAATTGGTCATATTATAACTTAATTAGTGATAAAACTCTGAAAATAGACATTTTAGACCGAGTTATGAGCTAAAAATTAGAAATAATCTTATTTTCCGATTTGAAGTTTTTGTTCAATTTCTGCACTTTTATGTGAGGATTAGACATATTATAACTAATTTAGTCATAAAATGTCGAAAACAGACATTTTTGACCAAGTTATGAGCTAAAAATATGAAATAATCTTATTTTCCGATTTTAAGTTTTTGCTCAATTTCTGCACTTTTATGTGTGGTTTGGACACTTTATTTATTATTTAGTCATAAAATGTTGAAAACAGACATATTAGACCAAGTTTATGAGCTAAAAATATGAAATAATCTTATTTCCCGATTTAAAGTTTTTTTTCAATTTCTGCACTTTTATGTGTGAATTGGACATATTATAACTTAATTAGTGATAAAACTCTGAAAATAGACATTTTAGACCGAGTTATGAGCTAAAAATTAGAAATAATCTTATTTTCCGATTTTAAGTTTTTGTTCACTTTCTGCACTTTTATGTGTGAATTGGACATATTATAACTTATTTAGTCATAAAATTCTGAAAATAGACATTTTAGACCAAGTTAATAGCTAAATATTAGAAATAATCTTATTTTCCGATTTTAAGTTTTTGCTCAATTTCTGCACTTTTATGTGTGGTTTGGACATTTTATTTATTATTTAGTCATAAAATGTTGAAAACAGACATATTAGACCAAGTTTATGAGCTAAAAATATGAAATAATCTTATTTTCCGATTTTAAGTTTTTGTTCAATTTCTGCACTTTTATGTGTGAATTGGACATATTATAACTTATTTAGTCATAAAATTCTGAAAATAGACATTTTAGACCAAGTTAATAGCTAAATATTAGAAATAATCTTATTTTCCGATTTTAAGTTTTTGCTCAATTTCTGCACTTTTATGTGTGGTTTGGACACTTTATTTATTATTTAGTCATAAAATGTTGAAAACAGACATATTAGACCAAGTTTATGAGCTAAAAATATGAAATAATCTTATTATCCGATTTTAAGTTTTTGCTCAATTTCTGCACTTTTATGTGTGAATTGGACTTATTATAACTTTTTTAGTCATAAAATTCTGAAAATAGTTATTTTAGACCAAGTTAAGAGCTAGATATTAGAAATAATCTTATTTTCCGATTTTAAGTTTTTGCTCAATTACGGTTATTGTAGAAGTGTGCAGGAAGCAAGCTTATTTTCGACCAGTGATGAGCTACCCGAAATATTAGAGATAGAGCCATAGTATGAGTGAATGAAAGTTTAAGAAATGTCCAAATAATGTTTTGAAAAAAAATCAACCCTCTAGGACCTACCATAACCGAGAATAAATTTTCAAATTCGAACGTTTTTACTTGATTGAAACTTCTGATAAAATTCAGAAATTTCATCCCTCAACTTTAAACGCTCGTAGCGCCCTTATTAAAAGGATATTTGAGAAAAAACCTAGCTTATACCACGACAGATTTTGTCAGCTTTGTAATGGATTAAAAAATTCTGAGATATTTTCATGGCTTCATAGATTGATTGAATGTCCCGTTTGAGCATGTTTTTCGCACCGAAAATTTACCTCCTCCCAGTTATTCCAGAACGTGGCGGTTCCTATGGGATTCGCGCAGCCGACGATTTTTTATGTTTAATCCAATCGTTGAGGCTATCTTAAAGCTTTTGAATTTTTTCGATATCTCTTTTTGTTCTCTCAAAAAAAAATAATTGCATTTTTTTTCAACCCTTTACATTTAAAAAATGGTAAGGGATGAAGAATTCTAAACCGAATGGTCACCTGCTCCCTACCTCAAAGAACAATAAAAAAAAAATAAAAAAAATTCATTCAACACAAACCGAGAAAAACCGAAATGAATATCCACCTCCTTAATTTCCTTATGCTTTTAGTATGAATTGGACATATTATAACTTATTTAGTGATAAAACACTGAAAATAGACATTTTATACCGAGTTATGAGCTAAAAATTAGAAAAAATCTTATTTTCCGATCTCAAGTTTTTGTTCAATTTCTGCACTTTTATGTGAGGATTAGACATATTATAACTTATTTAGTCATAAAATGTTGAAAACAGTTATTTTAGACCAAGTTATGAGCTAAAAGTATGAAATAATCTTATTTTCCGATTTAAAGTTTTTTTTTCAATTTCTGCACTTTTATGTGTGAATTGGACTTATTATAACTTTTTTAGTCATAAAATTCTGAAAATAGATATTTTAGAACAAATTAAGAGCTAGATATTAGAAATAATCTTATTTTCCGATTTTAAGTTTTTGCTCAATTACTGTTATTGTAGAAGTGTGCAGGAAGCAAGCTTATTTTCGACCAGTGATGAGCTACCCGAAATATTAGAGATAGAGCCATAGTATGAGTGAATGAAAGTTTAAGAAATGTCCAAATAATGTTTTGAAAAAAAATCAACCCTCTAGGACCTACCATAACCGAGAATAAATTTTCAAATTCGAACGTTTTTACTTGATTGAAACTTCTGATAAAATTCAGAAATTTCATCCCTCAACTTTAAACGCTCGTAGCGCCCTTATTAAAAGGATATTTGAGAAAAAACCTAGCTTATACCACGACAGATTTTGTCAGCTTTGTAATGGATTAAAAAATTCTGAGATATTTTCATGGCTTCATAGATTGATTGAATGTCCCGTTTGAGCATGTTTTTCGCACCGAAAATTTACCTCCTCCCAGTTATTCCAGAACGTGGCGGTTCCTATGGGATTCGCGCAGCCGACGATTTTTTATGTTTAATCCAATCGTTGAGGCTATCTTAAAGCTTTTGAATTTTTTCGATATCTCTTTTTGTTCTCTCAAAAAAAAATAATTGCATTTTTTTTCAACCCTTTACATTTAAAAAATGGTAAGGGATGAAGAATTCTAAACCGAATGGTCACCTGCTCCCTACCTCAAAGAACAATAAAAAAAAAATAAAAAAAATTCATTCAACACAAACCGAGAAAAACCGAAATGAATATCCACCTCCTTAATTTCCTTATGCTTTTAGTATGAATTGGACATATTATAACTTATTTAGTGATAAAACACTGAAAATAGACATTTTATACCGAGTTATGAGCTAAAAATTAGAAAAAATCTTATTTTCCGATCTCAAGTTTTTGTTCAATTTCTGCACTTTTATGTGAGGATTAGACATATTATAACTTATTTAGTCATAAAATGTTGAAAACAGTTATTTTAGACCAAGTTATGAGCTAAAAGTATGAAATAATCTTATTTTCCGATTTAAAGTTTTTTTTTCAATTTCTGCACTTTTATGTGTGAATTGGACATATTATAACTTTTTTAGTGATAAAATTCTGAAAATAGACATTTTAGACCAAGTTAATAGCTAAATATTAGAAATAATCTTATTTTCCGATTTTAAGTTTTTGCTCAATTTCTGCACTTTTATGTGTGGTTTGGACATTTTATTTATTATTTAGTCATAAAATGTTGAAAACAGACATATTAGACCAAGTTTATGAGCTAAAAATAAGAAATAATCTTATTTTCCGATTCTAAGTTTTTGCTCAATTTCTGCACTTTTATGTGTGAATTGGACTTATTATAACTTTTTTAGTCATAAAATTCTGAAAATAGATATTTTAGAACAAATTAAGAGCTAGATATTAGAAATAATCTTATTTTCCGATTTTAAGTTTTTGCTCAATTACTGTTATTGTAGAAGTGTGCAGGAAGCAAGCTTATTTTCGACCAGTGATGAGCTACCCGAAATATTAGAGATAGAGCCATAGTATGAGTGAATGAAAGTTTAAGAAATGTCCAAATAATGTTTTGAAAAAAAATCAACCCTCTAGGACCTACCATAACCGAGATATAAAATTTCAAATTCGAACGTTTTTACTTGATTGAAACTTGTGATAAAATTCAGAAATTTCATCCCTCAACTTTAAACGCCCGTAGCGCCCTTATTAAAGGGATATTTGAGAAAAAACCTAGCTTATACCACGACAGATTTTGTCAGCTTTGTAATGGATTAAAAAATTCTGAGATATTTTCATGGCTTCATAGATTGATTGAATGTCCCGTTTAAGCATGTTTTTCGCACCGAAAATTTACCTCCTCCCAGTTATTCCAGAACGTGGCGGTTCCTATGGGATTCGCGCAGCCGACGATTTTTCATGTTTAATCCAATCGTTGAGGCTATCTTTAAGCTTTTGAATTTTTTCGATATCTCTTTTCGTTCTCTCAAAAAAAATAATTGCATTTTTTTTCAACCCTTTATATTTAAAAAATGGTAAGGGATGAAGAATTCTAAACCGAACGGTCACCTGCTCCCTACCTCAAAGAACAATTAAAAAAAAATCAAAAAAATTCATTCAACACAAACCGAGAAAAACCGAAATGAATATCCACCTCCTTAATTTCCTTATGCTTTTAGTATGAATTGGACATATTATAACTTATTTAGTGATAAAACACTGAAAATAGACATTTTATACCGAGTTATGAGCTAAAAATTAGAAAAAATCTTATTTTCCGATTTCAAGTTTTTGTTCAATTTCTGCACTTTTATGTGAGGATTAGACATATTATAACTTATTTAGTCATAAAATGTTGAAAACAGTTATTTTAGACCAAGTTATGAGCTAAAAGTATGAAATAATCTTATTTTCCGATTTAAAGTTTTTTTTTCAATTTCTGCACTTTTATGTGTGAATTGGACATATTATAACTTTTTTAGTGATAAAACTCTGAAAATAGACATTTTAGACCGAGTTATGAGCTAAAAATTAGAAATAATCTTATTTTCCGATTTCAACTTTTTGTTCAATTTCTGCACTTTTATGTGAGGATTAGACATATAATAACTTATTTAGTCATAAAATTCTGAAAATAGACATTTTAGACCAAGTTAAGAGCTAAATATTAGAAATAATCTTTTTTTCCGATTTTAAGTTTTTGCTCAATTTCTGCACTTTAATGTGTGAATTGGACTTGTTATAACTTATTTAGTCATGAAATGCTGAAAACAGACATTTTAGACCAAGTAAAGAGCTAAAAATTATAAATAATCTTATTTTCAGATTTCAAGTTTTTGCTCAATTTCTGCACTTTTATGTGTGGATTAGACATATTATAGCTTATTTAGTCATAAAACGTTGAAAACAGATATTCTAGACCAAGTTAAGAGCTAAAAATTAGAAATAATCTTGTTTTCCGATTTAAGGTTTTTTTTCAATTTCTGCACTTAAATGTGTGGATTAGACAAATTATAGCTTATTTAGTCATAAAATGTTGAAAACAGATATTTTAAACCAAGTTAAGAGCTAAAAATTAGAAATAATCTTGTTTTCCGATTTCAAGTTTCTTTTCAATTTCTGCACTTTTATATGTGGATTAGACATATTATAGCTTATTTAGTCATAAAATGTTGAAAACAGATATTTTAGACCAAGTTAGGAGCTAAAAATTAGAAATAATCTTGTTTTCCGATTTCAAGTTTCTTTTCAATTTCTGCACTTTTATGTGTGGATTAGACATATTATAGCTTATTTAGTCATAAAATGTTGAAAACAGATATTTTAGACCAAGTTAAGAGCTAAAAATTAGAAATAATCTTGTTTTCCAATTTAAAGTTTTTTTCAATTTCTGCACTTTTATGTGTGGATTAGACATATTATAGCTTATTTAGTCATAAAATGTTGAAAACAGATATTTTAGACCAAGTTAAGAGCTAAAAATTAGAAATAATCTTGTTTTCCGATTTAAAGTTTTTTTTCAATTTCTGCACTTTTATGTGTGGATTAGACATATTATAGCTTATTCAGTCATAAAATGTTGAAAACAGATATTTTAGACCCAGTTAAGAGCTAAAAATTAGAAATAATCTTGTTTTCCGATTTAAAGTTTTTTTTCAATTTCTGCACTTTTATGTGTGGATTAGACATATTATAGCTTATTTAGTCATAAAATGTTGAAAACAGATATTTTAGACCAAGTTAAGAGCTAAAAATTAGAAATAATCTTGTTTTCCGATTTAAAGTTTTTTTTCAATTTCTGCACTTATATGTGTGGATTAGACAAATTATAGCTTATTTAGTCATAAAATGTTGAAAACAGATATTTTAAACCAAGTTAAGAGCTAAAAATTAGAAATAATCTTGTTTTCCGATTTCAAGTTTCTTTTCAATTTCTGCACTTTTATATGTGGATTAGACATATTATAGCTTATTTAGTCATAAAATGTTGAAAACAGACATATTAGACCAAGTTTATGAGCTAAAAATAAGAAATAATCTTATTTTCCGATTCTAAGTTTTTGCTCAATTTCTGCACTTTTATGTGTCAATTGGACTTATTATAACTTTTTTAGTCATAAAATTCTGAAAATAGATATTTTAGAACAAATTAAGAGCTAGATATTAGAAATAATCTTATTTTCCGATTTTAAGTTTTTGCTCAATTACTGTTATTGTAGAAGTGTGCAGGAAGCAAGCTTATTTTCGACCAGTGATGAGCTACCCGAAATATTAGAGATAGAGCCATAGTATGAGTGAATGAAAGTTTAAGAAATGTCCAAATAATGTTTTGAAAAAAAATCAACCCTCTAGGACCTACCATAACCGAGATATAAAATTTCAAATTCGAACGTTTTTACTTGATTGAAACTTGTGATAAAATTCAGAAATTTCATCCCTCAACTTTAAACGCCCGTAGCGCCCTTATTAAAGGGATATTTGAGAAAAAACCTAGCTTATACCACGACAGATTTTGTCAGCTTTGTAATGGATTAAAAAATTCTGAGATATTTTCATGGCTTCATAGATTGATTGAATGTCCCGTTTAAGCATGTTTTTCGCACCGAAAATTTACCTCCTCCCAGTTATTCCAGAACGTGGCGGTTCCTATGGGATTCGCGCAGCCGACGATTTTTCATGTTTAATCCAATCGTTGAGGCTATCTTTAAGCTTTTGAATTTTTTCGATATCTCTTTTCGTTCTCTCAAAAAAAATAATTGCATTTTTTTTCAAACCCTTTATATTTAAAAAATGGTAAGGGATGAAGAATTCTAAACCGAACGGTCACCTGCTCCCTACCTCAAAGAACAATTAAAAAAAAATCAAAAAAATTCATTCAACACAAACCGAGAAAAACCGAAATGAATATCCACCTCCTTAATTTCCTTATGCTTTTAGTATGAATTGGACATATTATAACTTATTTAGTGATAAAACACTGAAAATAGACATTTTATACCGAGTTATGAGCTAAAAATTAGAAAAAATCTTATTTTCCGATTTCAAGTTTTTGTTCAATTTCTGCACTTTTATGTGAGGATTAGACATATTATAACTTATTTAGTCATAAAATGTTGAAAACAGTTATTTTAGACCAAGTTATGAGCTAAAAGTATGAAATAATCTTATTTTCCGATTTAAAGTTTTTTTTTCAATTTCTGCACTTTTATGTGTGAATTGGACATATTATAACTTTTTTAGTGATAAAACTCTGAAAATAGACATTTTAGACCGAGTTATGAGCTAAAAATTAGAAATAATCTTATTTTCCGATTTCAACTTTTTGTTCTATTTCTGCACTTTTATGTGAGGATTAGACATATAATAACTTATTTAGTCATAAAATTCTGAAAATAGACATTTTAGACCAAGTTAAGAGCTAAAAATTATAAATAATCTTATTTTCAGATTTCAAGTTTTTGCTCAATTTCTGCACTTTAATGTGTGAATTGGACTTGTTATAACTTATTTAGTCATGAAATGCTGAAAACAGACATTTTAGACCAAGTAAAGAGCTAAAAATTATAAATAATCTTATTTTCAGATTTCAAGTTTTTGCTCAATTTCTGCACTTTTATGTGTGGATTAGACATATTATAGCTTATTTAGTCATAAAACGTTGAAAACAGATATTTTAGACCAAGTTAAGAGCTAAAAATTAGAAATAATCATGTTTTCCGATTTAAAGTTTTTTTTCAATTTCTGCACTTAAATGTGTGGATTAGACAAATTATAGCTTATTTAGTCATAAAATGTTGAAAACAGATATTTTAAACCAAGTTAAGAGCTAAAAATTAGAAATAATCTTGTTTTCCGATTTCAAGTTTCTTTTCAATTTCTGCACTTTTATATGTGGATTAGACATATTATAGCTTATTTAGTCATAAAATGTTGAAAACAGATATTTTAGACCAAGTTAGGAGCTAAAAATTAGAAATAATCTTGTTTTCCGATTTCAAGTTTCTTTTCAATTTCTGCACTTTTATGTGTGGATTAGACATATTATAGCTTATTTAGTCATAAAATGTTGAAAACAGATATTTTAGACCAAGTTAAGAGCTAAAAATTAGAAATAATCTTGTTTTCCAATTTAAAGTTTTTTTCAATTTCTGCACTTTTATGTGTGGATTAGACATATTATAGCTTATTTAGTCATAAAATGTTGAAAACAGATATTTTAGACCAAGTTAAGAGCTAAAAATTAGAAATAATCTTGTTTTCCGATTTAAAGTTTTTTTTCAATTTCTGCACTTTTATGTGTGGATTAGACATATTATAGCTTATTCAGTCATAAAATGTTGAAAACAGATATTTTAGACCCAGTTAAGAGCTAAAAATTAGAAATAATCTTGTTTTCCGATTTAAAGTTTTTTTTCAATTTCTGCACTTTTATGTGTGGATTAGACATATTATAGCTTATTTAGTCATAAAATGTTGAAAACAGATATTTTAGACCAAGTTAAGAGCTAAAAATTAGAAATAATCTTGTTTTCCGATTTAAAGTTTTTTTTCAATTTCTGCACTTATATGTGTGGATTAGACAAATTATAGCTTATTTAGTCATAAAATGTTGAAAACAGATATTTTAAACCAAGTTAAGAGCTAAAAATTAGAAATAATCTTGTTTTCCGATTTCAAGTTTCTTTTCAATTTCTGCACTTTTATATGTGGATTAGACATATTATAGCTTATTTAGTCATAAAATGTTGAAAACAGATATTTTAGACCAAGTTAGGAGCTAAAAATTAGAAATAATCTTGTTTTCCGATTTCAAGTTTCTTTTCAATTTCTGCACTTTTATGTGTGGATTAGACATATTATAGCTTATTTAGTCATAAAATGTTGAAAACAGATATCTTAGACCAAGTTAAGAGCTAAAAATTAGAAATAATCTTGTTTTCCAATTTAAAGTTTTTTTCAATTTCTGCACTTTTATGTGTGGATTAGACATATTATAGCTTATTTAGTCATAAAATGTTGAAAACAGATATTTTAGACCAAGTTAAGAGCTAAAAATTAGAAATAATCTTGTTTTCCGATTTAAAGTTTTTTTTCAATTTCTGCACTTTTATGTGTGGATTAGACATATTATAGCTTATTCAGTCATAAAATGTTGAAAACAGATATTTTAGACCCAGTTAAGAGCTAAAAATTAGAAATAATCTTGTTTTCCGATTTAAAGTTTTTTTTCAATTTCTGCACTTTTATGTGTGGATTAGACATATTATAGCTTATTTAGTCATAAAATGTTGAAAACAGATATTTTAGACCAAGTTAAGAGCTAAAAATTAGAAATAATCTTGTTTTCCGATTTCAAGTTTCTTTTCAATTTCTGCACTTTTATGTGTGGTTTGGACATTTTATTTATTATTTAGTCATAAAATGTTGAAAACAGACATATTAGACCAAGTTTATGAGCTAAAAATATGAAATAATCTTATTTTCCGATATTAAGTTTTTGCTCAATTTCTGCACTTTTATGTGTGAATTGGACTTATTATAACTTTTTTAGTCATAAAATTCTGAAAATAGATATTTTAGACCAAGTTAAGAGCTAGATATTAGAAATAATCTTATTTTCCGATTTTAAGTTTTTGCTCAATTACGGTTATTGTAGAAGTGTGCAGGAAGCAAGCTTATTTTCGACCAGTGATGAGCTACCCGAAATATTAGAGATAGAGCCATAGTATGAGTGAATGAAAGTTTAAGAAATGTCCAAATAATGTTTTGAAAAAAAAATCAACCCTCTAGGACCTACCATAACCGAGATATAAAATTTCAAATTCGAACGTTTTTACTTGATTGAAACTTGTGATAAAATTCAGAAATTTCATCCCTCAACTTTAAACGCTCGTAGCGCCCTTATTAAAGGGATATTTGAGAAAAAACCTAGCTTATACCACGACAGATTTTGTCAGCTTTGTAATGGATTAAAAAATTCTGAGATATTTTCATGGCTTCATAGATTGATTGAATGTCCCGTTTGAGCATGTTTTTCCCACCGAAAATTTACCTCCTCCCAGTTATTCCAGAACGTGGCGGTTCCTATGGGATTCGCGCAGCCGACGATTTCTTATGTTTAATCCAATCGTTGAGGCTATCTTTAAGCTTTTGAATTTTTTCGATATCTCTTTTCGTTCTCTCAAAAAAAAATAATTGCATTTTTTTTCAACCCTTTATATTTAAAAAATGGTAAGGGATGAAGAATTCTAAACCGAATGGTCACCTGCTCCCTACCTCAAAGAACAATTAAAAAAAAATTCAAAAAAATTCATTCAACACAAACCGAGAAAAACCGAAATGAATATCCACCTCCTTAATTTCCTTATGCTTTTAGTATGAATTGGACATATTATAACTTAGTTAGTGATAAAACACTGAAAATAGACATTTTATACCGAGTTATGGGCTAAAAATTAGAAAAAATCTTATTTTCCGATTTCAAGTTTTTGTTCAATTTCTGCACTTTTATGTGAGGATTAGACATATTATAACTTATTTAGTCATAAAATGTTGAAAACAGTTATTTTAGACCACGTTATGAGCTAAAAGTATGAAATAATCTTATTTTCCGATTTAAAGTTTTTTTTTTCAATTTCTGCACTTTTATGTGTGAATTGGACATATTATAACTTTTTTAGTGATAAAACTCTGAAAATAGACATTTTAGACCGAGTTATGAGCTAAAAATTAGAAATAATCTTATTTTCCGATTTCAACTTTTTGTTCAATTTCTGCACTTTTATGTGAGGATTAGACATATAATAGCTTATTTAGTCATAAAATTCTGAAAATAGACATTTTAGACCAAGTTAAGAGCTAAATATTAGAAATTATCTTTTTTTCCGATTTTAAGTTTTTGCTCAATTTCTGCACTTTAATGTGTGAATTGGACTTGTTATAACTTATTTAGTCAAGAAATGCTGAAAACAGACATTTTAGACCAAGTAAAGAGCTAAAAATTATAAATAATCTTATTTTCCGATTTTAAGTTTTTGCTCAATTTCTGCACTTTTATGTGTGAATTGGTCATATTATAACTTAATTAGTGATAAAACTCTGAAAATAGACATTTTAGACCGAGTTATGAGCTAAAAATTAGAAATAATCTTATTTTCCGATTTGAAGTTTTTGTTCAATTTCTGCACTTTTATGTGAGGATTAGACATATTATAACTAATTTAGTCATAAAATGTCGAAAACAGACATTTTTGACCAAGTTATGGGCTAAAAATATGAAATAATCTTATTTTCCGATTTTAAGTTTTTGTTCAATTTCTGCACTTTTATGTGAGGTTTGGACATTTTATTTATTATTTAGTCATAAAATGTTGAAAACAGACATATTAGACCAAGTTATGAGCTAAAAGTATGAAATAATCTTATTTCCCGATTTAAAGTTTTTTTTCAATTTCTGCACTTTTATGTGTGAATTGGACATATTATAACTTAATTAGTGATAAAACTCTGAAAATAGACATTTTAGACCGAGTTATGAGCTAAAAATTAGAAATAATCTTATTTTCCGATTTTAAGTTTATTTTCACTTTCTGCACTTTTATGTGTGAATTGGACATATTATAACTTATTTAGTCATAAAATTCTGAAAATAGACATTTTAGACCATGTTAATAGCTAAATATTAGAAATAATCTTATTTTCCGATTTTAAGTTTTTGCTCAATTTCTGCACTTTTATGTGTGGTTTGGACATTTTATTTATTATTTAGTCATAAAATGTTGAAAACAGACATATTAGCCCAAGTTTATGAGCTAAAAATATGAAATAATCTTATTTTCCGATTTTAAGTTTTTGCTCAATTTCTGCACTGTTATGTGTGAATTGGACTTATTATAACTTTTTTAGTCATAAAATTCTGAAAATAGATATTTTAGACCAAGTTAAGAGCTAGATATTAGAAATAATCTTATTTTCCGATTCTAAGTTTTTGCTCAATTACTGTTATTGTAGAAGTGTGCAGTAAGCAAGCTTATTTTCGACCAGTGATGAGCTACCCGAAATATTAGAGATAGAGCCATAGTATGAGTGAATGAAAGTTTAAGAAATGTCCAAATAATGTTTTGAATAAAAAATCAACCCTCTAGGACCTACCATAACCGAGATATAAAATTTCAAATTCGAACGTTTTTACTTGATTGAAACTTGTGATAAAATTCAGAAATTTCATCCCTCAACTTTAAACGCTCGTAGCGCCCTTATTAAAGGGATATTTGAGAAAAAATCTAGCTTATACCACGACAGATTTTGTCAGCTTTGTAATGGATTAAAAAATTCTGAGATATTTTCATGGCTTCATAGATTGATTGAATGTCCCGTTTGAGCATGTTTTTCCCACCGAAAATTTACCTCCTCCCAGTTATTCCAGAACGTGGCGGTTCCTATGGGATTCGCGCAGCCGACGATTTTTTATGTTTAATCCAATCGTTGAGGCTATCTTTAAGCTTTTGAATTTTTTCGATAACTCTTTTCGTTCTCTCAAAAAAAAATAATTGCATTTTTTTTCAACCCTTTATATTTAAAAAATGGTAAGGGATGAAGAATTCTAAACCGAATGGTCACCTGCTCCCTACCTCAAAGAACAATTAAAAAAAAATTCAAAAAAATTCATTCAACACAAACCGAGAAAAGCCGAAATGAATATCCACCTCCTTAATTTCCTTATGCTTTTAGTATGAATTGGACATATTATAACTTAGTTAGTGATAAAACACTGAAAATAGACATTTTATACCGAGTTATGAGCTAAAAATTAGAAAAAAATCTTATTTTCCGATTTCAAGTTTTGTTCAATTTCTGCACTTTTATGTGAGGATTAGACATATTATAACTTATTTAGTCATAAAATGTTGAAAACAGTTATTTTAGACCACGTTATGAGCTAAAAGTATGAAATAATCTTATTTTCCGATTTAAAGTTTTTTTTTTCAATTTCTGCACTTTTATGTGTGAATTGGACATATTATAACTTTTTTAGTGATAAAACTCTGAAAATAGACATTTTAGACCGAGTTATGAGCTAAAAATTAGAAATAATCTTATTTTCCGATTTCAACTTTTTGTTCAATTTCTGCACTTTTATGTGAGGATTAGACATATAATAACTTATTTAGTCATAAAATTCTGAAAATAGACATTTTAGACCAAGTTAAGAGCTAAATATTAGAAAGAATCTTTATTTCCGATTTTAAGTTTTTGCTCAATTTCTGCACTTTAATGTGTGAATTGGACTTGTTATAACTTATTTAGTCAAGAAATGCTGAAAACAGACATTTTAGACCAAGTAAAGAGCTAAAAATTATAAATAATCTTATTTTCCGATTTTAAGTTTTTGCTCAATTTCTGCACTTTTATGTGTGAATTGGTCATATTATAACTTAATTAGTGATAAAACTCTGAAAATAGACATTTTAGACCGAGTTATGAGCTAAAAATTAGAAATAATCTTATTTTCCGATTTGAAGTTTTTGTTCAATTTCTGCACTTTTATGTGAGGATTAGACATATTATAACTAATTTAGTCATAAAATGTCGAAAACAGACATTTTTGACCAAGTTATGAGCTAAAAATATGAAATAATCTTATTTTCCGATTTTAAGTTTTTGTTCAATTTCTGCACTTTTATGTGAGGTTTGGACATTTTATTTATTATTTAGTCATAAAATGTTGAAAACAGACATATTAGACCAAGTTATGAGCTAAAAGTATGAAATAATCTTATTTCCCGATTTAAAGTTTTTTTTCAATTTCTGCACTTTTATGTGTGAATTGGACATATTATAACTTAATTAGTGATAAAACTCTGAAAATAGACATTTTAGACCGAGTTATGAGCTAAAAATTAGAAATAATCTTATTTTCCGATTTTAAGTTTATTTTCACTTTCTGCACTTTTATGTGTGAATTGGACATATTATAACTTATTTAGTCATAAAATTCTGAAAATAGACATTTTAGACCATGTTAATAGCTAAATATTAGAAATAATCTTATTTTCCGATTTTAAGTTTTTGCTCAATTTCTGCACTTTTATGTGTGGTTTGGACATTTTATTTATTATTTAGTCATAAAATGTTGAAAACAGACATATTAGCCCAAGTTTATGAGCTAAAAATATGAAATAATCTTATTTTCCGATTTTAAGTTTTTGCTCAATTTCTGCACTGTTATGTGTGAATTGGACTTATTATAACTTTTTTAGTCATAAAATTCTGAAAATAGATATTTTAGACCAAGTTAAGAGCTAGATATTAGAAATAATCTTATTTTCCGATTCTAAGTTTTTGCTCAATTACTGTTATTGTAGAAGTGTGCAGTAAGCAAGCTTATTTTCGACCAGTGATGAGCTACCCGAAATATTAGAGATAGAGCCATAGTATGAGTGAATGAAAGTTTAAGAAATGTCCAAATAATGTTTTGAATAAAAAATCAACCCTCTAGGACCTACCATAACCGAGATATAAAATTTCAAATTCGAACGTTTTTACTTGATTGAAACTTGTGATAAAATTCAGAAATTTCATCCCTCAACTTTAAACGCTCGTAGCGCCCTTATTAAAGGGATATTTGAGAAAAAACCTAGCTTATACCACGACAGATTTTGTCAGCTTTGTAATGGATTAAAAAATTCTGAGATATTTTCATGGCTTCATAGATTGATTGAATGTCCCGTTTGAGCATGTTTTTCCCACCGAAAATTTACCTCCTCCCAGTTATTCCAGAACGTGGCGGTTCCTATGGGATTCGCGCAGCCGACGATTTTTTATGTTTAATCCAATCGTTGAGGCTATCTTTAAGCTTTTGAATTTTTTCGATATCTCTTTTCGTTCTCTCAAAAAAAAATAATTGCATTTTTTTTCAACCCTTTATATTTAAAAAATGGTAAGGGATGAAGAATTCTAAACCGAATGGTCACCTGCTCCCTACCTCAAAGAACAATTAAAAAAAATTCAAAAAAATTCATTCAACACAAACCGAGAAAAGCCGAAATGAATATCCACCTCCTTAATTTCCTTATGCTTTTAGTATGAATTGGACATATTATAACTTAGTTAGTGATAAAACACTGAAAATAGACATTTTATACCGAGTTATGAGCTAAAAATTAGAAAAAACTCTTATTTTCCGATTTCAAGTTTTTGTTCAATTTCTGCACTTTTATGTGAGGATTAGACATATTATAACTTATTTAGTCATAAAATGTTGAAAACAGTTATTTTAGACCACGTTATGAGCTAAAAGTATGAAATAATCTTATTTTCCGATTTAAAGTTTTTTTTTTCAATTTCTGCACTTTTATGTGTGAATTGGACATATTATAACTTTTTTAGTGATAAAACTCTGAAAATAGACATTTTAGACCGAGTTATGAGCTAAAAATTAGAAATAATCTTATTTTCCGATTTCAACTTTTTGTTTAATTTCTGCACTTTTATGTGAGGATTAGACATATAATAACTTATTTAGTCATAAAATTCTGAAAATAGACATTTTAGACCAAGTTAAGAGCTAAATATTAGAAAGAATCTTTATTTCCGATTTTAAGTTTTTGCTCAATTTCTGCACTTTAATGTGTGAATTGGACTTGTTATAACTTATTTAGTCATGAAATGCTGAAAACGGACATTTTAGACCAAGTAAAGAGCTAAAAATTATAAATAATCTTATTTTCCGATTTTAAGTTTTTGCTCAATCTCTGCACTTTTATGTGTGAATTGGTCATATTATAACTTAATTAGTGATAAAACTCTGAAAATAGACATTTTAGACCGAGTTATGAGCTAAAAATTAGAAATAATCTTATTTTCCGATTTGAAGTTTTTGTTCAATTTCTGCACTTTTATGTGAGGATTAGACATATTATAACTAATTTAGTCATAAAATGTCGAAAACAGACATTTTTGACCAAGTTATGAGCTAAAAATATGAAATAATCTTATTTTCCGATTTTAAGTTTTTGTTCAATTTCTGCACTTTTATGTGTGGTTTGGACATTTTATTTATTATTTAGTCATAAAATGTTGAAAACAGACATATTAGACCAAGTTATGGGCTAAAAGTATGAAATAATCTTATTTCCCGATTTAAAGTTTTTTTTCAATTTCTGCACTTTTATGTGTGAATTGGACATATTATAACTTAATTAGTGATAAAACTCTGAAAATAGACATTTTAGACCGAGTTATGAGCTAAAAATTAGAAATAATCTTATTTTCCGATTTTAAGTTTTTGTTCACTTTCTGCACTTTTATGTGTGAATTGGACATATTATAACTTATTTAGTCATAAAATTCTGAAAATAGACATTTTAGACCAAGTTAATAGCTAAAGGAAAAATACAGTAGATCACAAAAACAACATATTCAAACTTCTCAACATTAACATCAGATCAATAAATGGTAAAATTGAACAACTTGAAAAAATTTTACTGGAAACGAACGTGCACGTTGCCACGATAACGGAACACTGGGTGAACAAAAATAACATTAGCATGTTATGCATTCCGGGATATGAAATCAAAGCATTTCATTGTAGACAGGACAACTATGGTGGTACCCTCATATTGGTCAATCAGAAGCTTCAGGTTAAAGAGCTACCTCATGTGGCGGAGGGCTCAGCTGAATCTGTCATAGAGATATGCGGAATTTGGGCGAAGGAGTTGAGGTCGATCATCTTGGCAATATATAGACCACCCAGAGGATCTATAGACGAATTCCTGCTAAGATTGAGAAACTGTTTGGAGAGGTTGATTATTATGAACCTGAAACAAAAGCACATATTCGTCTCAGGTGACTTCAACATAGATATGTCCAAAGATAGTAAGGAGTCAGGAAAATTAAAAGAATTATTCGAGGAGTTTGGCCTGGAAGGAAAGTTCTTGGAGCCATCCAGAGTGACCAGTACATCGCAATCACTGATAGACAACATCTTCTCTGACTGTGTTGAAATAGAGACGAGGACATTCGAACCCCACTTATCAGACCACAAAGGACAACTTCTGAACTTTAAAGTAAGAGAGATAACACCACTTCAAAAATTACACAGAAAACGGAACAGAAGCATAGGCCATGGTAACATTGAAAAGTTCAAGCTTGAACTCGATAGAATTAATTGGAATGACGTGACAACTGCTGAATCAGCAGAAATAGCTTTTGACGCATTCTGGGAAAAATTTATGACAGCTTTCAATAAAAAGCATGCCCAGAAAAAGAAACAGTCATTCATAATAAAAGAAGAAAAAAAACAGCCAACACAGATAAAGAGGTCATAGAGATCAAGAAAAAATTAGATATATTGGCCACGGTATGTGAAGTGAGGGGAGATGATGTAAGTAGAAGGACATACAATTCATATAAGACAAGGTACAGGGAGAACTGACAGAGATCAACCGAAGTTTGAACCTAGAGAGGATAGAGAGAGCTGAAAATAAATGAAGATGATATGGACGGTGATAAAAGAAGGTATTGGATCCAATTCGCAGATGATCAAACCGATGAATACAGTTGATGAAATTAATAACTTCTTTATCAACATCGGGAAACAAACTGGGGAGACCTGTTACAATTCCAGTCTAACCCCAGAAGATCTCCTAAGAAAATGTAATAAACAACCAACTGATCCATTTACATGAAAGAAATTACACCGGAGGAGATTGAAAAATTTACAAGTACAATGAAGAATAAGAACACAAGAGATATATATGGACTGTCAACAAAAGTTTTGAAGCAGATCATTCCTAAAGTCTCCATACCCATGAGTGCCGTGTTTTCGAGATGTATGTCAGAAGGGCATTTTCCTGACCAACTTAAGAGGAGCCGAGTAAATCCCATACACAAAAGTGGAGACCCAGGAGAGATGAGTAACTTCCGTCCGATTACAATACAACCTGCCCTATCAAAAATTTTGGAAAGTGCAATGAAAAGTAGGTTCACCAGCTTCTTCAAAAAGCAAAATATCTGGAGTGATCAACAGCATGGCTACTTGGAGGGCAAATCTACAACAACAGCATTGGCAGAAATCCTCAGAAAGATCACTCAAGCCATCGATGAAGGAAATAAATGTAAAATATCCTCGTGCGATTTAAGTAAAGCCTTTGACACCATTGATCACCCGCTGCTGTTGAAAAAACTGAAATATTATGGGATAAGAGGCGTAACTCTGAAGCTAATCACCAGCTACCTTGAAAACAGATACCAGAGAGTAGAAATCGGTGAAGAATGCTCGAAATGGGCATTGGTTACAAGAGGAGTCCCACAGGGATCCATATTGGGGCCAATACTTTTCTTGGTATATATGAATGATCTTCCTGCAAATATGGAGCAGGTAGACACAGTCATGTTTGTGGATGATACGAACTTCCTTAATGTAGCCCGTAACCAACAAGATCTAGAGAAAAATACTAGAACAACGTTAATAAAAGCTCAACAATGGTTCGATGCAAACATGATGAGGATGAACCCTGGAAAAACCCAGTCATTATGTTTTTTACCGGGAGATTCTGAAACCAACCACCTAAAATTCCTGGGCATACAACTCCAGTCAGACCTGAAATTTACACAGCACATTAACGATCTGGGGAAACGTGTCTCGAAAGGAATCTTCGTAGTAAGGAGAATAAAACAGTTAGTTGGCCAGCAAGCTGCAAAAGTGGCATATTTTGGTTTTGTTCACTCAGCAATTGCATATGGTATATTAGTATGGGGAAATATGCCTGGAAAAGAGAAAATATTTATAAAACAGAAAATGGCTGTCAGGATAATATGCGATGCTGATCGTACAACTAGCTGTAAGCAATTGTTCAGGCAGGAGAACATCCTCACTTTGACTTCCTTGTTTATACTTGCCTGTGTCACTTATATCCACGACCACAAAGACGAGTTACAGAAGAATAACTTTAACCACAACTATGGCACCAGAAATGCAACCAAGCTCATCGTTCCCTTTCACAGACTGTCATCAACACAACTAAGTGTAAATCACACAGCAGTGAAGATATATAATATGTTGCCAGGAACGTACAAAATGCTAAGTAGGAAGAAAATTCGGACAATACTTAAAGAAAAACTGGTTCAAAAAGCTTACTACACATTGGAAGAATACTTCACAGACCCCATAGACTGATTTTATACATATATATATATATATATATATATATATATTTACTGTTTGTTAACATTTTTAAAAAGTTGTCCGTTATATACCTTTATGTGCGCCTTCAATTTGTTAATATTTTTCGTGTCTAGTATCTACATTTTTGACATAATTCTACTATGTACTGTGTATGACACCCCATGTATGTTTTTGATGGGTTAAAAATTGTATAGTTGTAGTAGTGTACAATTTACAATAAACAATAAACAATACAATAAATATTAGAAATAATCTTATTTTCCGATTTTAAGTTTTTGCTCAATTTCTGCACTTTTATGTGTGGTTTGGACATTTTATTTATTATTTAGTCATAAAATGTTGAAAACAGACATATTAGACCAAGTTTATGAGCTAAAAATATGAAATAATCTTATTTTCCGATTTTAAGTTTTTGTTCAATTTCTGCACTTTTATGTGTGAATTGGACATATTATAACTTATTTAGTCATAAAATTCTGAAAAATAGACATTTTAGACCAAGTTAATAGCTAAATATTAGAAATAATCTTATTTTCCGATTTTAAGTTTTTGCTCAATTTCTGCACTTTTATGTGTGGTTTGGACATTTTATCTATTATTTAGTCATAAAATGTTGAAAACAGACATATTAGACCAAGTTTATGAGCTAAAAATATGAAATAATCTTATTATCCGATTTTAAGTTTTTGCTCAATTTCTGCACTTTTATGTGTGAATTGGACTTATTATAACTTTTTTAGTCATAAAATTCTGAAAATAGTTATTTTAGACCAAGTTAAGAGCTAGATATTAGAAATAATCTTATTTTCCGATTTTAAGTTTTTGCTCAATTACGGTTATTGTAGAAGTGTGCAGGAAGCAAGCTTATTTTCGACCAGTGATGAGCTACCCGAAATATTAGAGATAGAGCCATAGTATGAGTGAATGAAAGTTTAAGAAATGTCCAAATAATGTTTTGAAAAAAAATCAACCCTCTAGGACCTACCATAACCGAGATATAAATTTTCAAATTCGAACGTTTTTACTTGATTGAAACTTCTGATAAAATTCAGAAATTTCATCCCTCAACTTTAAACGCTCGTAGCGCCCTTATTAAAAGGATATTTGAGAAAAAACCTAGCTTATACCACGACAGATTTTGTCAGCTTTGTAATGGATTAAAAAATTCTGAGATATTTTCATGGCTTCATAGATTGATTGAATGTCCCGTTTGAGCATGTTTTTCGCACCGAAAATTTACCTCCTCCCAGTTATTCCAGAACGTGGCGGTTCCTATGGGATTCGCGCAGCCGACGATTTTTTATGTTTAATCCAATCGTTGAGGCTATCTTTAAGCTTTTGAATTTTTTCGATATCTCTTTTTGTTCTCTCAAAAAAAAATAATTGCATTTTTTTTCAACCCTTTACATTTAAAAAATGGTAAGGGATGAAGAATTCTAAACCGAATGGTCACCTGCTCCCTACCTCAAAGAACAATTAAAAAAAAAATCAAAAAAATTCATTCAACACAAACCGAGAAAAACCAAAATGAATATCCACCTCCTTAATTTCCTTATGCTTTTAGTATGAATTGGACATATTATAACTTATTTAGTGATAAAACACTGAAAATAGACATTTTATACCGAGTTATGAGCTAAAAATTAGAAAAAATCTTATTTTCCGATTTCAAGTTTTTGTTCAATTTCTGCACTTTTATGTGAGGATTAGACATATTATAACTTATTTAGTCATAAAATGTTGAAAACAGTTATTTTAGACCAAGTTATGAGCTAAAAGTATGAAATAATCTTATTTTCCGATTTAAAGTTTTTTTTTCAATTTCTGCACTTTTATGTGTGAATTGGACATATTATAACTTTTTTAGTGATAAAATTCTGAAAATAGACATTTTAGACCAAGTTAATAGCTAAATATTAGAAATAATCTTATTTTCCGATTTTAAGTTTTTGCTCAATTTCTGCACTTTTATGTGTGGTTTGGACATTTTATTTATTATTTAGTCATAAAATGTTGAAAACAGACATATTAGACCAAGTTTATGAGCTAAAAATATGAAATAATCTTATTTTCCGATTCTAAGTTTTTGCTCAATTTCTGCACTTTTATGTGTGAATTGGACTTATTATAACTTTTTTAGTCATAAAATTCTGAAAATAGATATTTTAGAACAAATTAAGAGCTAGATATTAGAAATAATCTTATTTTCCGATTTTAAGTTTTTGCTCAATTACTGTTATTGTAGAAGTGTGCAGGAAGCAAGCTTATTTTCGACCAGTGATGAGCTACCCGAAATATTAGAGATAGAGCCATAGTATGAGTGAATGAAAGTTTAAGAAATGTCCAAATAATGTTTTGAAAAAAAATCAACCCTCTAGGACCTACCATAACCGAGATATAAAATTTCAAATTCGAACGTTTTTACTTGATTGAAACTTGTGATAAAATTCAGAAATTTCATCCCTCAACTTTAAACGCCCGTAGCGCCCTTATTAAAGGGATATTTGAGAAAAAACCTAGCTTATACCACGACAGATTTTGTCAGCTTTGTAATGGATTAAAAAATTCTGAGATATTTTCATGGCTTCATAGATTGATTGAATGTCCCGTTTAAGCATGTTTTTCGCACCGAAAATTTACCTCCTCCCAGTTATTCCAGAACGTGGCGGTTCCTATGGGATTCGCGCAGCCGACGATTTTTTATGTTTAATCCAATCGTTGAGGCTATCTTTAAGCTTTTGAATTTTTTCGATATCTCTTTTCGTTCTCTCAAAAAAAATAATTGCATTTTTTTTCAACCCTTTATATTTAAAAAATGGTAAGGGATGAAGAATTCTAAACCGAACGGTCACCTGCTCCCTACCTCAAAGAACAATTAAAAAAAAATCAAAAAAATTCATTCAACACAAACCGAGAAAAACCGAAATGAATATCCACCTCCTTAATTTCCTTATGCTTTTAGTATGAATTGGACATATTATAACTTATTTAGTGATAAAACACTGAAAATAGACATTTTATACCGAGTTATGAGCTAAAAATTAGAAAAAATCTTATTTTCCGATTTCAAGTTTTTGTTCAATTTCTGCACTTTTATGTGAGGATTAGACATATTATAACTTATTTAGTCATAAAATGTTGAAAACAGTTATTTTAGACCAAGTTATGAGCTAAAAGTATGAAATAATCTTATTTTCCGATTTAAAGTTTTTTTTTCAATTTCTGCACTTTTATGTGTGAATTGGACATATTATAACTTTTTTAGTGATAAAACTCTGAAAATAGACATTTTAGACCGAGTTATGAGCTAAAAATTAGAAATAATCTTATTTTCCGATTTCAACTTTTTGTTCAATTTCTGCACTTTTATGTGAGGATTAGACATATAATAACTTATTTAGTCATAAAATTCTGAAAATAGACATTTTAGACCAAGTTAAGAGCTAAATATTAGAAATAATCTTTTTTTCCGATTTTAAGTTTTTGCTCAATTTCTGCACTTTAATGTGTGAATTGGACTTGTTATAACTTATTTAGTCATGAAATGCTGAAAACAGACATTTTAGACCAAGTAAAGAGCTAAAAATTATAAATAATCTTATTTTCAGATTTCAAGTTTTTGCTCAATTTCTGCACTTTTATGTGTGGATTAGACATATTATAGCTTATTTAGTCATAAAACGTTGAAAACAGATATTTTAGACCAAGTTAAGAGCTAAAAATTAGAAATAATCTTGTTTTCCGATTTAAAGTTTTTTTTCAATTTCTGCACTTAAATGTGTGGATTAGACAAATTATAGCTTATTTAGTCATAAAATGTTGAAAACAGATATTTTAAACCAAGTTAAGAGCTAAAAATTAGAAATAATCTTGTTTTCCGATTTCAAGTTTCTTTTCAATTTCTGCACTTTTATATGTGGATTAGACATATTATAGCTTATTTAGTCATAAAATGTTGAAAACAGATATTTTAGACCAAGTTAGGAGCTAAAAATTAGAAATAATCTTGTTTTCCGATTTCAAGTTTCTTTTCAATTTCTGCACTTTTATGTGTGGATTAGACATATTATAGCTTATTTAGTCATAAAATGTTGAAAACAGATATTTTAGACCAAGTTAAGAGCTAAAAATTAGAAATAATCTTGTTTTCCAATTTAAAGTTTTTTTCAATTTCTGCACTTTTATGTGTGGATTAGACATATTATAGCTTATTTAGTCATAAAATGTTGAAAACAGATATTTTAGACCAAGTTAAGAGCTAAAAATTAGAAATAATCTTGTTTTCCGATTTAAAGTTTTTTTTCAATTTCTGCACTTTTATGTGTGGATTAGACATATTATAGCTTATTCAGTCATAAAATGTTGAAAACAGATATTTTAGACCCAGTTAAGAGCTAAAAATTAGAAATAATCTTGTTTTCCGATTTAAAGTTTTTTTTCAATTTCTGCACTTTTATGTGTGGATTAGACATATTATAGCTTATTTAGTCATAAAATGTTGAAAACAGATATTTTAGACCAAGTTAAGAGCTAAAAATTAGAAATAATCTTGTTTTCCGATTTAAAGTTTTTTTTCAATTTCTGCACTTATATGTGTGGATTAGACAAATTATAGCTTATTTAGTCATAAAATGTTGAAAACAGATATTTTAAACCAAGTTAAGAGCTAAAAATTAGAAATAATCTTGTTTTCCGATTTCAAGTTTCTTTTCAATTTCTGCACTTTTATATGTGGATTAGACATATTATAGCTTATTTAGTCATAAAATGTTGAAAACAGATATTTTAGACCAAGTTAGGAGCTAAAAATTAGAAATAATCTTGTTTTCCGATTTCAAGTTTCTTTTCAATTTCTGCACTTTTATGTGTGGATTAGACATATTATAGCTTATTTAGTCATAAAATGTTGAAAACAGATATTTTAGACCAAGTTAAGAGCTAAAAATTAGAAATAATCTTGTTTTCCAATTTAAAGTTTTTTTCAATTTCTGCACTTTTATGTGTGGATTAGACATATTATAGCTTATTTAGTCATAAAATGTTGAAAACAGATATTTTAGACCAAGTTAAGAGCTAAAATTAGAAATAATCTTGTTTTCCGATTTAAAGTTTTTTTTCAATTTCTGCACTTTTATGTGTGGATTAGACATATTATAGCTTAT
Source organism: Crioceris asparagi (assembly GCA_958507055.1). Taxonomy (NCBI): domain Eukaryota; kingdom Metazoa; phylum Arthropoda; class Insecta; order Coleoptera; family Chrysomelidae; genus Crioceris; species Crioceris asparagi. The sequence continues at coordinate 48,827 of CAUEHI010000579.1, forward strand.
TCAGTCATAAAATGTTGAAAACAGATATTTTAGACCCAGTTAAGAGCTAAAAATTAGAAATAATCTTGTTTTCCGATTTAAAGTTTTTTTTCAATTTCTGCACTTTTATGTGTGGATTAGACATATTATAGCTTATTTAGTCATAAAATGTTGAAAACAGATATTTTAGATCAAGTTAAGAGCTAAAAATTAGAAATAATCTTGTTTTCCGATTTCAAGTTTCTTTTCAATTTCTGCACTTTTATGTGTGGTTTGGACATTTTATTTATTATTTAGTCATAAAATGTTGAAAACAGACATATTAGACCAAGTTTATGAGCTAAAAATATGAAATAATCTTATTTTCCGATATTAAGTTTTTGCTCAATTTCTGCACTTTTATGTGTGAATTGGACTTATTATAACTTTTTTAGTCATAAAATTCTGAAAATAGATATTTTAGACCAAGTTAAGAGCTAGATATTAGAAATAATCTTATTTTCCGATTTTAAGTTTTTGCTCAATTACGGTTATTGTAGAAGTGTGCAGGAAGCAAGCTTATTTTCGACCAGTGATGAGCTACCCGAAATATTAGAGATAGAGCCATAGTATGAGTGAATGAAAGTTTAAGAAATGTCCAAATAATGTTTTGAAAAAAAAATCAACCCTCTAGGACCTACCATAACCGAGATATAAAATTTCAAATTCGAACGTTTTTACTTGATTGAAACTTGTGATAAAATTCAGAAATTTCATCCCTCAACTTTAAACGCTCGTAGCGCCCTTATTAAAGGGATATTTGAGAAAAAACCTAGCTTATACCACGACAGATTTTGTCAGCTTTGTAATGGATTAAAAAATTCTGAGATATTTTCATGGCTTCATAGATTGATTGAATGTCCCGTTTGAGCATGTTTTTCCCACCGAAAATTTACCTCCTCCCAGTTATTCCAGAACGTGGCGGTTCCTATGGGATTCGCGCAGCCGACGATTTTTTATGTTTAATATAATCGTTGAGGCTATCTTTAAGCTTTTGAATTTTTTCGATATCTCTTTTCGTTCTCTCAAAAAAAAATAATTGCATTTTTTTTCAACCCTTTATATTTAAAAAATGGTAAGGGATGAAGAATTCTAAACCGAATGGTCACCTGCTCACTACCTCAAAGAACAATTAAAAAAAAATTCAAAAAAATTC
>CAUEHI010000580.1:0-18731 GCA_958507055.1 Crioceris asparagi
TTTCTTTTCAATTTCTGCACTTTTATGTGTGGATTGTACATATTATAGCTTATTTAGTCATAAAATGTTGAAAACAGATATTTTAGACCAAGTTAAGAGCTAAAAATTAGAAATAATCTTGTTTTCAGATTTCAAGATTTTGTTCAATTTATTCACTTTTATGTGTGGATTAGACATATTATAGCTTATTTAGTCATAAAATGTTGAAAACAGATATTTTAGACCAAGTTAAGAGCTAAAAATTAGAAATAATCTTGTTTTCAGATTTCAAGTTTCTTTTCAATTTCTGCACTTTTATGTGTGGATTGTACATATTATAGCTTATTTAGTCATAAAATGTTGAAAACAGATATTTTAGACCAAGTTAAGAGCTAAAAATTAGAAATAATCTTGTTTTCAGATTTCAAGATTTTGTTCAATTTATTCACTTTTATGTGTGGATTAGACATATTATAGCTTATTTAGTCATAAAATGTTGAAAACAGATATTTTAGACCAAGTTAAGAGCTAAAAATTAGAAATAATCTTGTTTTCAGATTTCAAGTTTCTTTTCAATTTCTGCACTTTTATGTGTGGATTGTACATATCATAGCTTATTTAGTCATAAAATGTTGAGAACAGATATTTTAGACCAAGTTAAGAGCTAAAAATTAGAAATAATCTTGTTTTCAGATTTCAAGATTTTGTTCAATTTATTCACTTTTATGTGTGGATTAGACATATTATAGCTTATTTAGTCATAAAATGTTGAAAACAGATATTTTAGACCAAGTTAAGAGCTAAAAATTAGAAATAATCTTGTTTTCAGATTTCAAGTTTCTTTTCAATTTCTGCACTTTTATGTGTGGATTGTACATATTATAGCTTATTTAGTCATAAAATGTTGAAAACAGATATTTTAGACCAAGTTAAGAGCTAAAAAATAGAAATAATCTTGTTTTCAGATTTCAAGATTTTGTTCAATTTATTCACTTTTATGTGTGGATTAGACATATTATAGCTTATTTAGTCATAAAATGTTGAAAACAGATATTTTAGACCAAGTTAAGAGCTAAAAATTAGAAATAATCTTGTTTTCAGATTTCAAGATTTTGTTCAATTTATTCACTTTTATGTGTGGATTAGACATATTATAGCTTATTTAGTCATAAAATGTTGAAAACAGATATTTTAGACCAAGTTAAGAGCTAAAAATTAGAAATAATCTTGTTTTCAGATTTCAAGTTTCTTTTCAATTTCTGCACTTTTATGTGTGGATTGTACATATTATAGCTTATTTAGTCATAAAATGTTGAAAACAGATATTTTAGACCAAGTTAAGAGCTAAAAATTAGAAATAATCTTGTTTTCAGATTTCAAGATTTTGTTCAATTTATTCACTTTTATGTGTGGATTAGACATATTATAGCTTATTTAGTCATAAAATGTTGAAAACAGATATTTTAGACCAAGTTAAGAGCTGAAAATTAGAAATAATCTTGTTTTCAGATTTCAAGTTTCTTTTCAATTTCTGCACTTTTATGTGTGGATTGTACATATTATAGCTTATTTAGTCATAAAATGTTGAAAACAGATATTTTAGACCAAGTTAAGAGCTAAAAATTAGAAATAATCTTGTTTTCAGATTTCAAGATTTTGTTCAATTTATTCACTTTTATGTGTGGATTAGACATATTATAGCTTATTTAGTCATAAAATGTTGAAAACAGATATTTTAGACCAAGTTAAGAGCTAAAAATTAGAAATAATCTTGTTTTCAGATTTCAAGTTTCTTTTCAATTTCTGCACTTTTATGTGTGGATTGTACATATTATAGCTTATTTAGTCATAAAATGTTGAAAACAGATATTTTAGACCAAGTTAAGAGCTAAAAATTAGAAATAATCTTGTTTTCAGATCTCAAGATTTTGTTCAATTTATTCACTTTTATGTGTGGATTAGACATATTATAGCTTATTTAGTCATAAAATGTTGAAAACAGATATTTTAGACCAAGTTAAGAGCTAAAAATTAGAAATAATCTTGTTTTCAGATTTCAAGTTTCTTTTCAATTTCTGCACTTTTATGTGTGGATTGTACATATTATAGCTTATTTAGTCATAAAATGTTGAAAACAGATATTTTAGACCAAGTTAAGAGCTAAAAATTAGAAATAATCTTGTTTTCAGATTTCAAGATTTTGTTCAATTTATTCACTTTTATGTGTGGATTAGACATATTATAGCTTATTTAGTCATAAAATGTTGAAAACAGATATTTTAGACCAAGTTAAGAGCTAAAAATTAGAAATAATCTTGTTTTCAGATTTCAAGATTTTGTTCAATTTATTCACTTTTATGTGTGGATTAGACATATTATAGCTTATTTAGTCATAAAATGTTGAAAACAGATATTTTAGACCAAGTTAAGAGCTAAAAATTAGAAATAATCTTGTTTTCAGATTTCAAGTTTCTTTTCAATTTCTGCACTTTTATGTGTGGATTGTACATATTATAGCTTATTTAGTCATAAAATGTTGAAAACAGATATTTTAGACCAAGTTAAGAGCTAAAAATTAGAAATAATCTTGTTTTCAGATTTCAAGATTTTGTTCAATTTATTCACTTTTATGTGTGGATTAGACATATTATAGCTTATTTAGTCATAAAATGTTGAAAACAGATATTTTAGACCAAGTTAAGAGCTAAAAATTAGAAATAATCTTGTTTTCAGATTTCAAGTTTCTTTTCAATTTCTGCACTTTTATGTGTGGATTGTACATATCATAGCTTATTTAGTCATAAAATGTTGAAAACAGATATTTTAGACCAAGTTAAGAGCTAAAAATTAGAAATAATCTTGTTTTCAGATTTCAAGATTTTGTTCAATTTATTCACTTTTATGTGTGGATTAGACATATTATAGCTTATTTAGTCATAAAATGTTGAAAACAGATATTTTAGACCAAGTTAAGAGCCAAAAATTAGAAATAATCTTGTTTTCAGATTTCAAGTTTTTGTTCAATTTATTCACTTTTATGTGTGGATTAGACATATTATAGCTTATTTAGTCATAAAATGTTGAAAACAGATATTTTAGACCAAGTTAAGAGCTAAAAATTAGAAATAATCTTGTTTTCAGATTTCAAGTTTCTTTTCAATTTCTGCACTTTTATGTGTGGATTGTACATATTATAGCTTATTTAGTCATAAAATGTTGAAAACAGATATTTTAGACCAAGCTAGGAGCTAAAAATTAGAAATAATCTTGTTTTCAGATTTCAAGTTTCTTTTCAATTTCTGCACCTTTATGTGTGGATTGTACATATTATAGCTTATTTAGTCATAAAATGTTGAAAACAGATATTTTAGACCAAGTTAAGAGCTAAAAATTAGAAGTAATCTTGTTTTCAGATTTCAAGTTTTTGTTCAATTTATTCACTTTTATGTGAGGATTAGACATATTATAGCTTATTTAGTCATAAAATGTTGAAAACAGATATTTTAGACCAAGTTAAGAGCTAAAAATTAGAAATAATCTTGTTTTCAGATTTCAAGATTTTGTTCAATTTATTCACTTTTATGTGTGGATTAGACATATTATAGCTTATTTAGTCATAAAATGTTGAAAACAGATATTTTAGACCAAGTTAAGAGCTAAAAATTAGAAATAATCTTGTTTTCAGATTTCAAGTTTTTGTTCAATTTATTCACTTTTATGTGTGGATTAGACATATTATAGCTTATTTAGTCATAAAATTTTGAAAACAGATATTTTAGACCAAGTTAAGAGCTAAAAATTAGAAATAATCTTGTTTTCAGATTTCAAGTTTTTGTTCAATTTATTTTATTTTATGTGTGGATTAGACATATTATAGCTTATTTAGTCATAAAATGTTGAAAACAGAAATCTTAGACCAAGTTAAGAGCTAAAAATTAGAAATAATCTTGTTTTCAGATTTCAAGTTTTTGTTCAATTTATTCACTTTTATGTGTGGATTAGACATATTATAGCTTATTTAGTCATAAAATGTTGAAAACAGATATTTTAGACCAAGTTAAGAGCTAAAAATTAGAAATAATCTTGTTTTCAGATTTCAAGTTTCTTTTCAATTTCTGCACTTTTATGTGTGGATTGTACATATTATAGCTTATTTAGTCATAAAATGTTGAAAACAGATATTTTTGACCAAGTTAAGAGCTAAAAATTAGAAATAATCTTGTTTTCAGATTTCAAGATTTTGTTCAATTTATTCACTTTTATGTGTGGATTAGACATATTATAGCTTATTTAGTCATAAAATGTTGAAAACAGATATTTCAGACCAAGTTAAGAGCTAAAAATTAGAAATAATCTTGTTTTCCGATTTAAAGTTTTTGTTCAATTTATTCACTTTTATGTGTGGATTAGACATATTATAGCTTATTTAGTCATAAAATGTTGAAAACAGATATTTTAGACCAAGTTAAGAGCTAAAAATTAGAAATAATCTTGTTTTCCGATTTAAAGTTTTTGTTCAATTTATTCACTTTTATGTGAGGATTAGACATATTATAGCTTATTTAGTCATAAAATGTTGAAAACAGATATTTTAGACCAAGTTAAAAGCTAAAAATTAGAAATAATCTTGTTTTCAGATTTCAAGTTTTTGTTCAATTTATTCACTTTTATGTGTGGATTAGACATATTATAGCTTATTTAGTCATAAAATGTTGAAAACAGATATTTTAGACCAAGTAAAGAGCTAAAAATTACAAATAATCTTGTTTTCCGATTTAAAGTTTTTGTTCAATTTATTCACTTTTATGTGTGGATTAGACATATTATAGCTTATTTAGTCATAAAATGTTGAAAACAGATATTTTAGACCAAGTTAAGAGCTAAAAATTAGAAATAATCTTGTTTTCAGATTTCAAGATTTTGTTCAATTTATTCGCTTTTATGTGTGGATTAGACATATTATAGCTTATTTAGTCATAAAATGTTGAAAACAGATATTTTAGACCAAGTTAAGAGCTAAAAATTAGAAATAATCTTGTTTTCTGATTTAAAGTTTTTGTTCAATTTATTCACTTTTATGTGTGGATTAGACATATTATAGCTTATTTAGTCATAAAATGTTGAAAACAGATATTTTAGACTTAGTTAAGAGCTAAGAATTAGAAATAATCTTGTTTTCAGATTTCAAGTTTTTGTTCAATTTATTCACTTTTATGTGTGGATTAGACATATTATAGCTTATTTAGTCTTAAAATGTTGAAAACAGATATTTTAGACCAAGTTAAGAGCTAAAAATTAGAAATAATCTTGTTTTCAGATTTCAAGTTTCTTTTCAATTTCTGCACTTTTATGTGTGGATTGTACATATTATAGCTTATTTAGTCATAAAATGTTGAAAAAAGATATTTTAGACCAAGTTAAGAGCTAAAAATTAGAAATAATCTTGTTTTCAGATTTCAAGATTTTGTTCAATTTATTCACTTTTATGTGTGGATTAGACATATTATAGCTTATTTAATCATAAAATGTTGAAAACAGATATTTTAGACCAAGTTGAGAGCTAAAAATTAGAAATAATCTTGTTTTCCGATTTAAAGTTTTTGTTCAATTTATTCACTTTTATGTGTGGATTAGACATATTATAGCTTATTTAGTCATAAAATGTTGAAAACAGATATTTTAGACCAAGTTAAGAGCTAAAAATTAGAAATAATCTTGTTTTCTGATTTAAAGTTTTTGTTCAATTTATTCACTTTTATGTGTGGATTACACATATTATAGCTTATTTAGTCATAAAATGTTGAAAACAGATATTTTAGACCAAGTAAAGAGCTAAAAATTAGAAATAATCTTTTTTTCCGATTTAAAGTTTTTGTTCAATTTATTCACTTTTATGTGTGGATTAGACATATTACAGCTTATTTAGTCATAAAATGTTGAAACAGATATTTTAGACCAAGTTAAGAGCTAAAAATTAGAAATAATCTTGCTTTCAGATTTCAAGAATTTGTTCAATTTATTCACTTTTATGTGTGGATTAGACATATTATAGCCTATTTAGTCATAAAATGTTGAGAACAGATATTTTAGACCAAGTTAAGAGCTAAAAATTAGAAATAATCTTGTTTTCAGATTTCACGATTTTGTTCAATTTATTCACTTTTATGTGTGGATTGTACATATTATAGCTTATTTAGTCATAAAATGTTGAAAACAGATATTTTAGACCAAGTTAAGAGCTAAAAATTAGAAGTAATCTTGTTTTCAGATTTCAAGTTTTTGTTCAATTTATTCACTTTTATGTGAGGATTAGACATATTATAGCTTATTTAGTCATAAAATGTTGAAAACAGATATTTTAGACCAAGTTAAGAGCTAAAAATTAGAAATAATCTTGTTTTCAGATTTCAAGATTTTGTTCAATTTATTCACTTTTATGTGTGGATTAGACATATTATAGCTTATTTAGTCATAAAATGTTGAAAACAGATATTTTAGACCAAGTTAAGAGCTAAAAATTAGAAATAATCTTGTTTTCAGATTTCAAGTTTTTGTTCAATTTATTCACTTTTATGTGTGGATTAGACATATTATAGCTTATTTAGTCATAAAATTTTGAAAACAGATATTTTAGACCAAGTTAAGAGCTAAAAATTAGAAATAATCTTGTTTTCAGATTTCAAGTTTTTGTTCAATTTATTTTATTTTATGTGTGGATTAGACATATTATAGCTTATTTAGTCATAAAATGTTGAAAACAGAAATCTTAGACCAAGTTAAGAGCTAAAAATTAGAAATAATCTTGTTTTCAGATTTCAAGTTTTTGTTCAATTTATTCACTTTTATGTGTGGATTAGACATATTATAGCTTATTTAGTCATAAAATGTTGAAAACAGATATTTTAGACCAAGTTAAGAGCTAAAAATTAGAAATAATCTTGTTTTCAGATTTCAAGTTTCTTTTCAATTTCTGCACTTTTATGTGTGGATTGTACATATTATAGCTTATTTAGTCATAAAATGTTGAAAACAGATATTTTTGACCAAGTTAAGAGCTAAAAATTAGAAATAATCTTGTTTTCAGATTTCAAGATTTTGTTCAATTTATTCACTTTTATGTGTGGATTAGACATATTATAGCTTATTTAGTCATAAAATGTTGAAAACAGATATTTCAGACCAAGTTAAGAGCTAAAAATTAGAAATAATCTTGTTTTCCGATTTAAAGTTTTTGTTCAATTTATTCACTTTTATGTGTGGATTAGACATATTATAGCTTATTTAGTCATAAAATGTTGAAAACAGATATTTTAGACCAAGTTAAGAGCTAAAAATTAGAAATAATCTTGTTTTCCGATTTAAAGTTTTTGTTCAATTTATTCACTTTTATGTGAGGATTAGACATATTATAGCTTATTTAGTCATAAAATGTTGAAAACAGATATTTTAGACCAAGTTAAAAGCTAAAAATTAGAAATAATCTTGTTTTCAGATTTCAAGTTTTTGTTCAATTTATTCACTTTTATGTGTGGATTAGACATATTATAGCTTATTTAGTCATAAAATGTTGAAAACAGATATTTTAGACCAAGTTAAGAACTAAAAATTAGAAAAAATCTTGTTTTCAGATTTCAAGTTTTTGTTCAATTTATACACTTTTATGTGTGGATTAGACATATTATAGCTTATTTAGTCATAAAATGTTGAAAACAGATATTTTAGACCAAGTTAAGAGCTAAAAATTAGAAATAATCTTGTTTTCAGATTTCAAGTTTTTGTTCAATTTATTCACTTTTATGTGTGGATTAGACATATTATAGCTTATTTAGTCATAAAATGTTGAAAACAGATATTTTAGACCAAGTAAAGAGCTAAAAATTAGAAATAATCTTGTTTTCCGATTTAAAGTTTTTGTTCAATTTATTCACTTTTATGTGTGGATTAGACATATTATAGCTTATTTAGTCATAAAATGTTGAAAACAGATATTTTAGACCAAGTAAAGAGCTAAAAATTACAAATAATCTTGTTTTCCGATTTAAAGTTTTTGTTCAATTTATTCACTTTTATGTGTGGATTAGACATATTATAGCTTATTTAGTCATAAAATGTTGAAAACAGATATTTTAGACCAAGTTAAGAGCTAAAAATTAGAAATAATCTTGTTTTCAGATTTCAAGATTTTGTTCAATTTATTCGCTTTTATGTGTGGATTAGACATATTATAGCTTATTTAGTCATAAAATGTTGAAAACAGATATTTTAGACCAAGTTAAGAGCTAAAAATTAGAAATAATCTTGTTTTCTGATTTAAAGTTTTTGTTCAATTTATTCACTTTTATGTGTGGATTAGACATATTATAGCTTATTTAGTCATAAAATGTTGAAAACAGATATTTTAGACTTAGTTAAGAGCTAAGAATTAGAAATAATCTTGTTTTCAGATTTCAAGTTTTTGTTCAATTTATTCACTTTTATGTGTGGATTAGACATATTATAGCTTATTTAGTCATAAAATGTTGAAAACAGATATTTTAGACCAAGTTAAGAGCTAAAAATTAGAAATAATCTTGTTTTCAGATTTCAAGTTTCTTTTCAATTTCTGCACTTTTATGTGTGGATTGTACATATTATAGCTTATTTAGTCATAAAATGTTGAAAAAAGATATTTTAGACCAAGTTAAGAGCTAAAAATTAGAAATAATCTTGTTTTCAGATTTCAAGATTTTGTTCAATTTATTCACTTTTATGTGTGGATTAGACATATTATAGCTTATTTAATCATAAAATGTTGAAAACAGATATTTTAGACCAAGTTGAGAGCTAAAAATTAGAAATAATCTTGTTTTCCGATTTAAAGTTTTTGTTCAATTTATTCACTTTTATGTGTGGATTAGACATATTATAGCTTATTTAGTCATAAAATGTTGAAAACAGATATTTTAGACCAAGTTAAGAGCTAAAAATTAGAAATAATCTTGTTTTCTGATTTAAAGTTTTTGTTCAATTTATTCACTTTTATGTGTGGATTACACATATTATAGCTTATTTAGTCATAAAATGTTGAAAACAGATATTTTAGACCAAGTAAAGAGCTAAAAATTAGAAATAATCTTTTTTTCCGATTTAAAGTTTTTGTTCAATTTATTCACTTTTATGTGTGGATTAGACATATTACAGCTTATTTAGTCATAAAATGTTGAAACAGATATTTTAGACCAAGTTAAGAGCTAAATATTAGAAATAATCTTGCTTTCAGATTTCAAGAATTTGTTCAATTTATTCACTTTTATGTGTGGATTAGACATATTATAGCCTATTTAGTCATAAAATGTTGAGAACAGATATTTTAGACCAAGTTAAGAGCTAAAAATTAGAAATAATCTTGTTTTCAGATTTCACGATTTTGTTCAATTTATTCACTTTTATGTGTGGATTAGACATATTATAGCTTATTTAGTCATAAAATGTTGAAAACAGATATTTTAGACCAAGTTAAGAGCTAAAAATTAGAAATAATCTAGTTTTCCGATTTAAAGTTTTTGTTCAATTTTTTCACTTTTATGTGTGGATTAGACATATTATAGCTTATTTAGTCATAAAATGTTGAAAACAGATATTTTAGACCAAGTTAAGAGCTAAGAATTAGAAATAATCTTGTTTTCAGATTTCAAGTTTTTGTTCAATTTATTCACTTTTATGTGTGGATTAGACATATTATAGCTTATTTAGTCATAAAATGTTGAAAACAGATATTTTAGAAAAAGTTAAGAGCTAAAAATTAGAAATAATCTTGTTTTCAGATTTCAAGTTTCTTTTCAATTTCTGCACTTTTATGTGTGGATTGTACATATTATAGCTTATTTAGTCATAAAATGTTGAAAACAGATATTTTAGACCAAGTTAAGAGCTAAAAATTAGAAATAATCTTGTTTTCAGATTTCAAGATTTTATTCAATTTATTCACTTTTATGTGTGGATTAGACATATTATAGCTTATTTAGTCATAAAATGTTGAAAGCAGATATTTTAGACCAAGTTAAGAGCTAAAAATTAGAAATAATCTTGTTTTCAGATTTCAAGTTTTTGTTCAATTTATTTTATTTTATGTGTGGATTAGACATATTATAGCTTATTTAGTCATAAAATGTTGAAAACAGAAATTTTAGACCAAGTTAAGAGCTAAAAATTAGAAATAATCTTGTTTTCAGATTTCAAGTTTTTGTTCAATTTATTCACTTTTATGTGTGGATTAGACATATTATAGCTTATTTAGTCATAAAATGTTGAAAACAGATATTTTAGACCAAGTTAAGAGCTAAAAATTAGAAATAATCTTGTTTTCAGATTTCAAGTTTCTTTTCAATTTCTGCACTTTTATGTGTGGATTGTACATATTATAGCTTATTTAGTCATAAAATGTTGAAAACAGATATTTTTGACCAAGTTAAGAGCTAAAAATTAGAAATAATCTTGTTTTCAGATTTCAAGATTTTGTTCAATTTATTCACTTTTATGTGTGGATTAGACATATTATAGCTTATTTAGTCATAAAATGTTGAAAACAGATATTTTAGACCAAGTTAAGAGCTAAAAATTAGAAATAATCTTGTTTTCAGATTTCAAGATTTTATTCAATTTATTCACTTTTATGTGTGGATTAGACATATTATAGCTTATTTAGTCATAAAATGTTGAAAGCAGATATTTTAGACCAAGTTAAGAGCTAAAAATTAGAAATAATCTTGTTTTCAGATTTCAAGTTTTTGTTCAATTTATTTTATTTTATGTGTGGATTAGACATATTATAGCTTATTTAGTCATAAAATGTTGAAAACAGATATTTTAGACCAAGTTAAGAGCTAAAAATTAGAAATAATCTTGTTTTCAGATTTCAAGTTTTTGTTCAATTTATTCACTTTTATGTGTGGATTAGACATATTATAGCTTATTTAGTCATAAAATGTTGAAAACAGATATTTTAGACCAAGTTAAGAGCTAAAAATTAGAAATAATCTTGTTTTCAGATTTCAAGTTTCTTTTCAATTTCTGCACTTTTATGTGTGGATTGTACATATTATAGCTTATTTAGTCATAAAATGTTGAAAACAGATATTTTTGACCAAGTTAAGAGCTAAAAATTAGAAATAATCTTGTTTTCAGATTTCAAGATTTTGTTCAATTTATTCACTTTTATGTGTGGATTAGACATATTATAGCTTATTTAGTCATAAAATGTTGAAAACAGATATTTCAGACCAAGTTAAGAGCTAAAAATTAGAAATAATCTTGTTTTCCGATTTAAAGTTTTTGTTCAATTTATTCACTTTTATGTGTGGATTAGACATATTATAGCTTATTTAGTCATAAAATGTTGAAAACAGATATTTTACACCAAGTTAAGAGCTAAAAATTAGAAATAATCTTGTTTTCCGATTTAAAGTTTTTGTTCAATTTATTCACTTTTATGTGTGGATTAGACATATTATAGCTTATTTAGTCATAAAATGTTGAAAACAGATATTTTAGACCAAGTTAAGAACTAAAAATTAGAAAAAATCTTGTTTTCAGATTTCAAGTTTTTGTTCAATTTATACACTTTTATGTGTGGATTAGACATATTATAGCTTATTTAGTCATAAAATGTTGAAAACAGATATTTTAGACCAAGTTAAGAGCTAAAAATTAGAAATAATCTTGTTTTCAGATTTCAAGTTTTTGTTCAATTTATTCACTTTTATGTGTGGATTAGACATATTATAGCTTATTTAGTCATAAAATGTTGAAAACAGATATTTTAGACCAAGTAAAGAGCTAAAAATTAGAAATAATCTTGTTTTCCGATTTAAAGTTTTTGTTCAATTTATTCACTTTTATGTGTGGATTAGACATATTATAGCTTATTTAGTCATAAAATGTTGAAAACAGATATTTTAGACCAAGTAAAGAGCTAAAAATTACAAATAATCTTGTTTTCCGATTTAAAGTTTTTGTTCAATTTATTCACTTTTATGTGTGGATTAGACATATTATAGCTTATTTAGTCATAAAATGTTGAAAACAGATATTTTAGACCAAGTTAAGAGCTAAAAATTAGAAATAATCTTGTTTTCAGATTTCAAGATTTTGTTCAATTTATTCGCTTTTATGTGTGGATTAGACATATTATAGCTTATTTAGTCATAAAATGTTGAAAACAGATATTTTAGACCAAGTTAAGAGCTAAAAATTAGAAATAATCTTGTTTTCTGATTTAAAGTTTTTGTTCAATTTATTCACTTTTATGTGTGGATTAGACATATTATAGCTTATTTAGTCATAAAATGTTGAAAACAGATATCTTAGACTTAGTTAAGAGCTAAGAATTAGAAATAATCTTGTTTTCAGATTTCAAGTTTTTGTTCAATTTATTCACTTTTATGTGTGGATTAGACATATTATAGCTTATTTAGTCATAAAATGTTGAAAACAGATATTTTAGACCAAGTTAAGAGCTAAAAATTAGAAATAATCTTGTTTTCAGATTTCAAGTTTCTTTTCAATTTCTGCACTTTTATGTGTGGATTGTACATATTATAGCTTATTTAGTCATAAAATGTTGAAAAAAGATATTTTAGACCAAGTTAAGAGCTAAAAATTAGAAATAATCTCGTTTTCAGATTTCAAGATTTTGTTCAATTTATTCACTTTTATGTGTGGATTAGACATATTATAGCTTATTTAGTCATAAAATGTTGAAAACAGATATTTTAGACCAAGTTGAGAGCTAAAAATTAGAAATAATCTTGTTTTCCGATTTAAAGTTTTTGTTCAATTTATTCACTTTTATGTGTGGATTAGACATATTATAGCTTATTTAGTCATAAAATGTTGAAAACAGATATTTTAGACCAAGTTAAGAGCTAAAAATTAGAAATAATCTTGTTTTCTGATTTAAAGTTTTTGTTCAATTTATTCACTTTTATGTGTGGATTAGACATATTATAGCTTATTTAGTCATAAAATGTTGAAAACAGATATTTTAGACCAAGTTAAGAGCTAAATATTAGAAATAATCTTGTTTTCAGATTTCAAGTTTTTGTTCAATTTATTCACTTTTATGTGTGGATTAGACATATTATAGCTTATTTAGTAATAAAATGTTGAAAACAGATATTTTAGACCAAGTTAAGAGCTAAAAATTAGAAATAATCTTGTTTTCAGATTTCAAGTTTCTTTTCAATTTCTGCACTTTTATGTGTGGATTGTACATATTATAGCTTATTTAGTCATAAAATGTTGAAAACAGATATTTTAGACCAAGTTAAGAGCTAAAAATTAGAAATAATCTTGTTTTCAGATTTCAAGATTTTGTTCAATTTATTCACTTTTATGTGTGGATTAGACATATTATAGCTTATTTAGTCATAAAATGTTGAAAACAGATATTTTAGACCAAGTTAAGAGCTGAAAATTAGAAATAATCTTGTTTTCAGATTTCAAGTTTCTTTTCAATTTCTGCACTTTTATGTGTGGATTGTACATATTATAGCTTATTTAGTCATAAAGTGTTGAAAACAGATATCAGACCAAGTTAAGAGCTAAAAATTAGAAATAATCTTGTTTTCAGATTTCAAGATTTTGTTCAATTTATTCACTTTTATGTGTGGATTAGACATATTATAGCTTATTTAGTCATAAAATGTGGAAAACAGATATTTTAGACCAAGTTAAGAGCTAAAAATTAGAAATAATCTTGTTTTCAGATTTCAAGTTTTTGTTCAATTTATTCACTTTTATGTGTGGATTAGACATATTATAGCTTATTTAGTCATAAAATGTTGAAAACAGATATTTTAGACCAAGTTAAGAGCTAAAAATTAGAAATAATCTTGTTTTCAGATTTCAAGTTTCTTTTCAATTTCTGCACTTTTATGTGTGGATTGTACATATTATAGCTTATTTAGTCATAAAATGTTGAAAACAGATATTTTAGACCAAGTTAAGAGCTAAAAATTAGAAATAATCTTGTTTTCAGATTTCAAGTTTCTTTTCAATTTCTGCACTTTTATGTGTGGATTGTACATATCAAAGCTTATTTAGTCATAAAATGTTGAAAACAGATATTTTAGACCAAGTTAAGAGCTAAAAATTAGAAATAATCTTGTTTTCAGATTTCAAGTTTTTGTTCAATTTATTCACTTTTATGTGTGGATTAGACATATTATAGCTTATTTAGTCATAAAATGTTGAAAACAGATATTTTAGACCAAGTTAAGAGCTAAAAATTAGAAATAATCTTGTTTTCCGATTTAAAGTTTTTGTTCAATTTATTCACTTTTATGTGTGGATTGGACATATTATAGCTTATTTAGTCATAAAATGTTGAAAACAGATATTTTAGACCAAGTTAAGAGCTAAAAATTAGAAATAATCTTGTTTTCAGATTTCAAGTTTTTGTTCAATTTATTCACTTTTATGTGTGGATTAGACATATTATAGCTTATTTAGTCATAAAATGTTGAAAACAGATATTTTAGACCAAGTTAAAAGCTAAAAATTAGAAATAATCTTGTTTTCAGATTTCAAGTTTTTGTTCAATTTATTCACTTTTATGTGTGGATTAGACATATTATAGCTTATTTAGTCATAAAATGTTGAAAACAGATATTTTAGACCAAGTTAAGAACTAAAAATTAGAAAAAATCTTGTTTTCAGATTTCAAGTTTTTGTTCAATTTATACACTTTTATGTGTGGATTAGACATATTATAGCTTATTTAGTCATAAAATGTTGAAAACAGATATTTTAGACCAAGTTAAGAGCTAAAAATTAGAAATAATCTTGTTTTCAGATTTCAAGTTTTTGTTCAATTTATTCACTTTTATGTGTGGATTAGACATATTATAGCTTATTTAGTCATAAAATGTTGAAAACAGATATTTTAGACCAAGTAAAGAGCTAAAAATTAGAAATAATCTTGTTTTCCGATTTAAAGTTTTTGTTCAATTTATTCACTTTTATGTGTGGATTAGACATATTATAGCTTATTTAGTCATAAAATGTTGAAAACAGATATTTTAGACCAAGTAAAGAGCTAAAAATTACAAATAATCTTGTTTTCCGATTTAAAGTTTTTGTTCAATTTATTCACTTTTATGTGTGGATTAGACATATTATAGCTTATTTAGTCATAAAATGTTGAAAACAGATATTTTAGACCAAGTTAAGAGCTAAAAATTAGAAATAATCTTGTTTTCAGATTTCAAGATTTTGTTCAATTTATTCGCTTTTATGTGTGGATTAGACATATTATAGCTTATTTAGTCATAAAATGTTGAAAACAGATATTTTAGACCAAGTTAAGAGCTAAAAATTAGAAATAATCTTGTTTTCTGATTTAAAGTTTTTGTTCAATTTATTCACTTTTATGTGTGGATTAGACATATTATAGCTTATTTAGTCATAAAATGTTGAAAACAGATATCTTAGACTTAGTTAAGAGCTAAGAATTAGAAATAATCTTGTTTTCAGATTTCAAGTTTTTGTTCAATTTATTCACTTTTATGTGTGGATTAGACATATTATAGCTTATTTAGTCATAAAATGTTGAAAACAGATATTTTAGACCAAGTTAAGAGCTAAAAATTAGAAATAATCTTGTTTTCAGATTTCAAGTTTCTTTTCAATTTCTGCACTTTTATGTGTGGATTGTACATATTATAGCTTATTTAGTCATAAAATGTTGAAAAAAGATATTTTAGACCAAGTTAAGAGCTAAAAATTAGAAATAATCTCGTTTTCAGATTTCAAGATTTTGTTCAATTTATTCACTTTTATGTGTGGATTAGACATATTATAGCTTATTTAGTCATAAAATGTTGAAAACAGATATTTTAGACCAAGTTGAGAGCTAAAAATTAGAAATAATCTTGTTTTCCGATTTAAAGTTTTTGTTCAATTTATTCACTTTTATGTGTGGATTAGACATATTATAGCTTATTTAGTCATAAAATGTTGAAAACAGATATTTTAGACCAAGTTAAGAGCTAAAAATTAGAAATAATCTTGTTTTCTGATTTAAAGTTTTTGTTCAATTTATTCACTTTTATGTGTGGATTAGACATATTATAGCTTATTTAGTCATAAAATGTTGAAAACAGATATTTTAGACCAAGTTAAGAGCTAAATATTAGAAATAATCTTGTTTTCAGATTTCAAGTTTTTGTTCAATTTATTCACTTTTATGTGTGGATTAGACATATTATAGCTTATTTAGTAATAAAATGTTGAAAACAGATATTTTAGACCAAGTTAAGAGCTAAAAATTAGAAATAATCTTGTTTTCAGATTTCAAGTTTCTTTTCAATTTCTGCACTTTTATGTGTGGATTGTACATATTATAGCTTATTTAGTCATAAAATGTTGAAAACAGATATTTTAGACCAAGTTAAGAGCTAAAAATTAGAAATAATCTTGTTTTCAGATTTCAAGATTTTGTTCAATTTATTCACTTTTATGTGTGGATTAGACATATTATAGCTTATTTAGTCATAAAATGTTGAAAACAGATATTTTAGACCAAGTTAAGAGCTGAAAATTAGAAATAATCTTGTTTTCAGATTTCAAGTTTCTTTTCAATTTCTGCACTTTTATGTGTGGATTGTACATATTATAGCTTATTTAGTCATAAAGTGTTGAAAACAGATATCAGACCAAGTTAAGAGCTAAAAATTAGAAATAATCTTGTTTTCAGATTTCAAGATTTTGTTCAATTTATTCACTTTTATGTGTGGATTAGACATATTATAGCTTATTTAGTCATAAAATGTGGAAAACAGATATTTTAGACCAAGTTAAGAGCTAAAAATTAGAAATAATCTTGTTTTCAGATTTCAAGTTTTTGTTCAATTTATTCACTTTTATGTGTGGATTAGACATATTATAGCTTATTTAGTCATAAAATGTTGAAAACAGATATTTTAGACCAAGTTAAGAGCTAAAAATTAGAAATAATCTTGTTTTCAGATTTCAAGTTTCTTTTCAATTTCTGCACTTTTATGTGTGGATTGTACATATTATAGCTTATTTAGTCATAAAATGTTGAAAACAGATATTTTAGACCAAGTTAAGAGCTAAAAATTAGAAATAATCTTGTTTTCAGATTTCAAGTTTCTTTTCAATTTCTGCACTTTTATGTGTGGATTGTACATATCAAAGCTTATTTAGTCATAAAATGTTGAAAACAGATATTTTAGACCAAGTTAAGAGCTAAAAATTAGAAATAATCTTGTTTTCAGATTTCAAGTTTTTGTTCAATTTATTCACTTTTATGTGTGGATTAGACATATTATAGCTTATTTAGTCATAAAATGTTGAAAACAGATATTTTAGACCAAGTTAAGAGCTAAAAATTAGAAATAATCTTGTTTTCCGATTTAAAGTTTTTGTTCAATTTATTCACTTTTATGTGTGGATTGGACATATTATAGCTTATATAGTCATAAAATGTTGAAAACAGATATTTTAGACCAAGTTAAGAGCTAAAAATTAGAAATAATCTTGTTTTCAGATTTCAAGTTTCTTTTCAATTTCTGCACTTTTATGTGTGGATTGTACATATTATAGCTTATTTAGTCATAAAATGTTGAAAACAGATATTTTAGACCAAGTTAAGATCTAAAAATTAGAAATAATCTTGTTTTCAGATTTCAAGTTTTTGTTCAATTTATTCACTTTTATGTGTGGATTAGACATATTATAGCTTATTTAGTCATAAAATGTTGAAAACAGATATTTTAGACCAAGTTAAGAGCTAAGAATTAGAAATAATCTTGTTTTCAGATTTCAAGATTTTGTTCAATTTATTCACATTTATGTGTGGATTAGACATATTATAGCTTATTTAGTCATAAAATGTTGAAAACAGATATTTTAGACCAAGTTAAGAGCTAAAAATTAGAAATAATCTTGTTTTCAGATTTCAAGTTTCTTTTCAATTTCTGCACTTTTATGTGTGGATTGTACATATTATAGCTTATTTAGTCATAAAATGTTGAGAACAGATATTTTAGACCAAGTTAAGAGCTAAAAATTAGAAAAAATCTTGTTTTCAGATCTAAAGTTTTTGTTCAATTTATTCACTTTTATGTGTGGATTACACATATTATAGCTTATTTAGTCATAAAATGTTGAAAACAGATATTTTAGACCAAGTAAAGAGCTAAAAATTAGAAATAATCTTTTTTTCCGATTTAAAGTTTTTGTTCAATTTATTCACTTTTATGTGTGGATTAGACATATTACAGCTTATTTAGTCATAAAATGTTGAAACAGATATTTTAGACCAAGTTAAGAGCTAAAAATTAGAAATAATCTTGCTTTCAGATTTCAAGATTTTGTTCAATTTATTCACTTTTATGTGTGGATTAGACATATTATAGCCTATTTAGTCATAAAATGTTGAGAACAGATATTTTAGACCAAGTTAAGAGCTAAAAATTAGAAATAATCTTGTTTTCAGATTTCAAGATTTTGTTCAATTTATTCACTTTTATGTGTGGATTAGACATATTATAGCTTATTTAGTCATAAAATGTTGAAAACAGATATTTTAGACCAAGTTAAGAGCTAAAAATTAGAAATAATCTAGTTTTCCGATTTAAAGTTTTTGTTCAATTTTTTCACTTTTATGTGTGGATTAGACATATTATAGCTTATTTAGTCATAAAATGTTGAAAACAGATATTTTAGACCAAGTTAAGAGCTAAGAA
>CAUEHI010000581.1:0-33634 GCA_958507055.1 Crioceris asparagi
AAGCTATAATATGTCTAATCCATACATAAAAGTGCAGAAATTGATAAAAAACTTCAAATCGGAAAACAAGATTATTTCTAATTCTTAGCTCTTAACTTGGTCTAAAATATCTGTTTTCAACATTCTATGACTAAATAAGCTATAATATGTCTAATCCACACATAAAAGTGCAGAAATTTAAAAAAAACTTTAAATCGGAAAACAAGATTATTTCTAATTTTAAGCTCTTAACTTGGTCTAAAATATCTGTTTTCAACATTTTATGACTAAATAAGCTATAATATGTCTAATCCACACATAAAAGTGCATAAATTGAAAAAAAACTTTAAATCGGAAAACAAGATTATTTCTAATTTTTAGCTCTTAACTTGGTCTAAAATATCTGTTTTCAACATTTTATGACTAAGTAAGCTATAATATGTCTAATCCACACATAAAAGTGTAGAAATTGAAAATAAACCTTAAATCGGAAAACAAGATTATTTCTAATTTTTAGCTCTTAACTTGGTCTAAAATATCTGTTTTCAACATTTTATGACTAAGTAAGCTATAATATGTCTAATCCACACATAAAAGTGTAGAAATTGAAAAAAAACTTTAAATCGGAAAACAAGATTATTTCTAATTTTTAGCTCTTAACTTGGTCTAAAATATCTGTTTTCAACATTTTATGACTAAATAAGCTATAATATGTCTAATCCACACATAAAAGTGCAGAAATTGAAAAAAAACTTTAAATCGGAAAACAAGATTATTTCTAATTTTTATCTCTTAACTTGGTCTAAAATATCTGTTTTCAACATTTTATGACTAAATAAGCTATGGAACCAGTAAAATGGTTCAATGATGAGTTGAAGAAACAAAGAGAACATCTTTCTACAATTAAATTCATATCTGACCATTCGGGACACCCAATACTCAAAGACACTTATAACCTGTTGCGTTCTGAATATAAAGAAAGTATCACTTTAAATAAACGAATGGCTTTTGATCGATATATAAATAAGTCGCAAAATAAATGCAAGGATATGTGGAAAATTGTAAATTTTGAGAGAAATAATAATAAAAATAGACAAACTACTGAAAAATTATCTGCTAAGGATTTCAATATTTATTTTGTATCCGTAGCATCAGCTATTGTCAAGAGCCTGACAGTTGACGTAAACTTGCAGAATGCTTTATTACATGACATTCCCATAGTTTCACAATCTTTTGTTCTTTTACCGGTAGCAGAAAACGATGTCGAGAATGCAATTTTGAGTTTAAAAAATTCCAATAGCATTGATGTGTATGATTTAAATAATAATATTCTCAAGCTAATAAATTCAAGTCTGATTAAACTTCTAACTCACATTTTTAACATATGTATTGCTCAAGGCAAGTTCCCTGATTGTTTCAAAATAGCTAGAGTGGTTCCTCTGTTCAAAAAAGGAGACTTGGATTCAACAGAGAGCTATCGTCCAATCTCCATTGTTCCCCTTTTTGGGAAGGTTTTCGAAATAATTCTCAAAAACAGATTGAACTCATATTTTGATAAATACAAAATACTATGTTCCTCACAATTCGGTTTCCGTGAACACCATTCCACTATTCAAGCTGTAACCAAGCTTGTGGAAGGCGTAGTCGAAGGCCTCGAAAATGGAGAGCATGTAGGTCTTACCTTATGTGATCTTAGCAAGGCTTTCGATTGCGTTTCCCATGAGCTTTTACTAACAAAACTGTCACGGTATGGTGTACGAGGACTTCCTCTTAGCTTAATAAGATCCTATCTAACATCAAGAACTCAGTGTGTAGATCTAAATGGTATCATGTCAAATTTTCAACCAGTAGATTGTGGGGTGCCTCAGGGCTCTGTTTTAGGGCCCTTCCTTTTTATAGTCTATATAAATGATTTATTTACCTATTTATTACCTCACAAAAATGTGTGTTATGCGGATGACAATACAATAATTTGCAGAGCCAAGTCACTGGAGGAACTAGAAAATAGAATGATAGTCAGTAAGAAAAGGGCCGAGCACTGGTTTACGCAAAATTGTCTTAAGCTCAACATCGACAAGACACAAGACATAATTTTCTCAACAACTGCAGGTATTGCTCACGGCCATTGTGTCAATTTTCTGGGATTGAGATTAGACGATAGGTTAAACTGGCGCACACATGCATCGTTTTTACACGGTAAACTCTCATCTACTTTATTCGTTATTCGAAAATTACGTGGACTGATAAGCCAAAATTCACTAAAAATTGTTTACCACTCGTTATTTCATTCTCAAATATCCTATGGTATCATAATATGGGGCCAGTCTTCATATATGTTACCTATATTTAGACTCCAGAAAAAAGCCATTAGAATAATTGCTGATGCCAGCTTCCGAGAGCACTGTAAACCACTTTTTGTTCAGTTAGAGATATTGACTTTACCTTCTTTATATATATTTTACCAATTATTAGATATTCACAAAAATAAATATAATTTAAAATTAAATTCGGCATATCATAACTACGACACCCGTTCAGCTGTGTTGATTAGAAAGCCCAGATTAAGGCTAGAAAAATCTGTGAAGAATTCTCCCCATTTCCAACTATACAACATCCTTCCAGAGTGTTTCAAAACTCTGTCTTCAAATAGTTTCAAAACAAAAATTAAAAAGTTTTTACTCGAGAATGCTTTTTACTCGATTGAAGAGTATTTAGACTATCTTTCTATTTAAGAGAGCATTACACTCCAATACATGCTATCATTTTATAACCATATACCTGTATTTTATTTTCTTAGCTACTATTTTATCAGTTTTATGTGTCAATTTATATGTTTTTATATTTTTTTTATCAAGACTTGCTACAATTGTATTTACAAAACGTGGTTAAATAAACATCTATCTATCTATCTATCTATAATATGTCTAATCCACACATAAAAGTGCAGAAATTGAAAAAAACTTTAAATCGGAAAACAAGATTATTTCTAATTTTTAGCTCTTAACTTGGTCTAAAATATCTGTTTTCAACATTTTATGACTAAATAAGCTATAATATGTCTAATCCACACATAAAAGTGCAGAAATTGAAAGAAAACTTTAAATCGGAAAACAAGATTAATTCTAATTTTTAGCTCTTAACTTGGTCTAAAATATCTGTTTTCAACATTTTATGACTAAATAAGCTATAATATGTCTAAACCACACATAAAAGTGCAGAAATTGAAGAAAAACTTTAAATTGGAAAACAAGATTATTTCTAATTTTTAGCTCTTAACTTGGTCTAAAATATCTGTTTTCAACATTTTATGACTAAATAAGCTATAATATGTCTAATCCACACATAAAAGTGCAGAAATTGAAAAAAAGCTTTAAATCGGAAAACAAGATTATTTCTAATTTTAAGCTCTTAACTTGGTCTAAAATATCTGTTTTCAACATTTTATGACTAAATAAGCTATAATATGTCTAATCACACATAAAAGTGCAGAAATTGAAAAAAAACTTTAAATCGGAAAACAAGATTATTTCTAATTTTTAGCTCTTAACTTGGTCTAAAATATCTGTTTTCAACATCTTATGACTAAATAAGCTATAATATGTCTAGTCCACACATAAAAGTGCAGAAATTGAAAAAAAAACTTTAAATCGGAAAACAAGATTATTTCTAATTTTTAGCTCTTAACTTGGTCTAAAATATCTGTTTTCAACATTTTATGACTAAATAAGCTATAATATGTCTAATCCACACATAAAAGTGCAGAAATTGAAAAAAAGCTTTAAATCGGAAAACAAGATTATTTCTAATTTTTAGCTCTTAACTTGGTCTAAAATATCTGTTTTCAACATTTTATGACTAAATAAGCTATAATATGTCTAATCCACAAATAAAAATGCAGAAATTGAAAAAAAACTTTAAATCGGAAAACAAGATTATTTCTAATTTTTAGCTCTTAACTTGGTCTAAAATATCTGTTTTCAACATTTTATGACTAAATAAGCTATAATATGTCTAATCCACACATAAAAGTGCAGAACTTGAAAAAAAACTTTAAATCGGAAAACAAGAATATTTCTAATTTTTAGCTCTTAACTTGGTCTAAAATATCTGTTCTCAACATTTTATGACTAAATAAGCTATAATATGTCTAATCCACACATAAAAGTGCAGAAATTGAAAAAAAACTTTAGATCGGAAAACAAGATTATTTCTAATTTTTAGCTCTTAACTTGGTCTAAAATATCTGTTTTCAACATTTCATGACTAAATAAGCTATAATATGTCTAATCCACCCATAAAAGTGCAGAAATTGAAAAAAAACTTTAAATCGGAAATCAATATTATTTCTAATTTTTAGCTCTTAACTTGGTCTAAAATATCTGTTTTCAACATTTTATGACTAAATAAGCTATAAGATGTCTACTTCCACACATAAAAGTGCAGAAATTGAAAAAAAACTTTAAATCGGAAAACAAGATTATTTCTAATTTTTAGCTCTTAACTTGGTCTAAAATATCGGTTTTCAACATTTTATGACTAAATAAGCTATAATATGTCAAATCCACACATAAATGTGCAGAAATTGAAAAAAAACTTTAAATCGGAAAACATGATTATTTCTAATTTTTAGCTCTTAACTTGGTCTAAAATATCTGTTTTCAACATCTTATGACTAAATAAGCTATAATATGTCTAGTCCACACATAGAAGTGCAGAAATTGAAAAAAAAACTTTAAATCGGAAAACAAGATTATTTCTAATTTTTAGCTCTTAACTTGGTCTAAAATATCTGTTTTCAACATTTTATGACTAAATAAGCTATAATATGTCTAATCCACACATAAAAGTGCAGAAATTGAAAAAAAACTTTAAATCGGAAAACAAGAATATTTCTAATTTTTAGCTCTTAACTTGGTCTAAAATATCTGTTCTCAACATTTTATGACTAAATAAGCTATAATATGTCTAATCCACACATAAAAGTGCAGAAATTGAAAAAAAACTTTAGATCGGAAAACAAGAATATTTCTAATTTTTAGCTCTTAACTTGGTCTAAAATATCTGTTTTCAACATTTTATGACTAAATAAGCTATAATATGTCTAATCCACACATAAAAGTGCAGAAATTGAAAAAAACTTTAAATCGGAAAACAAGATTATTTCTAATTTTTAGCTCTTAACTTGGTCTAAAATATATGTTTTCAACATTTTATGACTAAATAAGCTATAATATGTCTAATCCACACATAAAAGTGCAGAAATTGAAAAGAAACTTGAAATTGGAAAACAAAATTATTTCTAATTTTTAGCTCTTAACATGGTCTAAAATATCTGTTTTCAACATTTTATGACTAAATAAGCTATAATATGTCTAATCCACACAAAAAAGTGCAGGAATTGAAAAGAAACTTGAAATCGGAAAACAAGATTATTTCTAATTTTTAGCTCTTAGCTTGGTCTAAAATATTTGTTTTCAACTATTTATGACTAAATAAGCTATAATATGTCAAATCCACACATAAAAGTGCAGAAATTGAAAAAAAAATTTAAATCGGAAAACAAGATTATTTCTAATTTTTAGCTCTTAACGTGGCCTAAAATATCTGTTTTCAACATTTTATGACTAAATAAGCTATAATGTCTAATCCACACATAAAAGTGCAGAAATTGAAAAAAAACTTTAAATCGGAAAACAAGATTATTTCTAATTTTTAGCTCTTAACTTGGTCTAAAATATCTGTTTTCAACATTTTATGACTAAATAAGCTATAATATGTCTAATCCGCACATAAAAATGCAGAAATTGAAAAGAAACTTGAAATCGGAAAACAAGATTATTTCTAATTTTTAGCTCTTAACTTGGTCTGAAATATCTGTTCTCAACATTTTATGACTAAATAAGCTATAATATGTCTAATCCACACATAAAAGTGCAGAAATTGAAAAAAAACTTTAAATCGGAAAACAATATTATTTCTAATTTATAGCTCTTAACTTGGTCTAAAATATCTGTTTTCAACATTTTATGACTTAATAAGCTATAATATGTCTAATCCACACATAAAAGTGCAGAAATTGAAAAAAAAACTTTAAATCGGAAAACAAGATTATTTCTAATTTTTAGCTCTTAACTTGGTCTAAAATATCTGTTTTCAACATTTTATGACTAAATAAGCTATAATATGTCTAATCCGCACATAAAAGTGCAGAAATTGAAAAGAAACTTAAAATCGGAAAACAAGATTATTTCCAATTTTTAGCTCTTAACTTGGTCTAAAATATCTGTTCTCAACATTTTATGACTAAATAAGCTATAATATGTCTAATCCGCACATAAAAGTGCAGAAATTGAAAAGAAACTTGAAATCGGAAAACAAGATTATTTCTAGTTTTTAGCTCTTAACTTGGTCTAAAATATCTGTTCTCAACATTTTATGACTAAATAAGCTATAATATGTCTAATCCACACATAAAAGTGCAGAAATTGAAAAAAAACTTTAAATCGGAAAACAAGATTATTTCTAAATTTTAGCTCTTAACTTGGTCTAAAATATCTGTTTTCAACATTTCATGACTAAATAAGCTATAATATGTCTAATCCACCCATAAAAGTGCAGAGATTGAAAAAAAACTTTAAATCGGAAAACAAGATTATTTCTAATTTTTAGCTCTTAACTTGGTCTAAAATAACTGTTTTCAACATTATATGACTAAATAAGCTATAATATGTCTAATCCACACATAGAAGTGCAGAAATTGAAAAAAAACTTTAAATCGGAAAACAAGATTATTTCTAATTTTTAGCTCTTAACTTGGTCTAAAATATCTGTTTTCAACATTTTATGACTAAATAAGCTATAATATGTCTAATCCACACATAAAAGTGCAGAAATTGAAAAAAAACTTTAAATCGGAAAACAAGATTATTTCTAATTTTTAGCTCTTAACTTGGTCTAAAATATCTGTTTTCAACATTTTATGACTAAATAAGCTATAATATGTCTAATCCACACATAAAAGTGCAGAAATTGAAAAAAAACTTTAAATCGGAAAACAAGATTATTTCTATTTTTTAGCTCTTAACTTGGTCTAAAATATCTGTTTTCAACATTTTATGACTTAATAAGCTATAATATGTCTAATCCACACATAAAAGTGCAGAAATTGAAAAAAAAACTTTAAATCGGAAAACAAGATTATTTCTAATTTTTAGCTCTTAACTTGGTCTAAAATATCTGTTTTCAACATTTTATGACTAAATAAGCTATAATATGTCAAATCCACACATAAAAGTGCAGAAATTGAAAAAAAACTTTAAATCGGAAAACAAGATTATTTCTAATTTTTAGCTCTTAACTTGGTCTAAAATATCTGTTTTCAACATTTTATGACTAAATATGCTATAATATGTCTAATCCGCACATAAAAGTGCAGAAATTGAAAAGAAACTTGAAATCGGAAAACAAGATTATTTCTAGTTTTTAGCTCTTAACTTGGTCTAAAATATCTGTTCTCAACATTTTATGACTAAATAAGCTATAATATGTCTAATCCACACATAAAAGTGCAGAAATTGAAAAAAAACTTTAAATCGGAAAACAAGATTATTTCTAATTTTTAGCTCTTAACTTGGTCTAAAATATCTGTTTTCAACATTTCATGACTAAATAAGCTATAATATGTCTAATCCACCCATAAAAGTGCAGAGATTGAAAAAAAACTGTAAATCGGAAAACAAGATTATTTCTAATTTTTAGCTCTTAACTTGGTCTAAAATATCTGTTTTCAACGTTTTATGACTAAATAAGCTATAATATGTCTAATCCACACATAAAAAAGCAGAAATTGAAAAAAAACTTTAAATCGGAAAACAAGATTATTTCTATTTTTTAGCTCTTAACTTGGTCTAAAATATCTGTTCTCAACATTTTATGACTAAATAAGCTATAATATGTCTAATCCGCACATAAAAGTGCAGAAATTGAAAAGAAACTTGAAATCGGAAAACAAGATTATTTCTAGTTTTTAGCTCTTAACTTGGTCTAAAATATCTGTTCTCAACATTTTATGACTAAATAAGCTATAATATGTCTAATCCACACATAAAAGTGCAGAAATTGAAAAAAAACTTTAAATCGGAAAACAAGATTATTTCTAATTTTTAGCTCTTAACTTGGTCTAAAATATCTGTTTTCAACATTTCATGACTAAATAAGCTATAATATGTCTAATCCACCCATAAAAGTGCAGAGATTGAAAAAAAACTTTAAATCGGAAAACAAGATTATTTCTAATTTTAAGCTCTTAACTTGGTCTAAAATAACTGTTTTCAACATTATATGACTAAATAAGCTATAATATGTCTAATCCACACATAGAAGTGCATAAATTGAAAAAAAACTTTAAATCGGAAAACAAGATTATTTCTAATTTTTAGCTCTTAACTTGGTCTAAAATATCTGTTTTCAACATTTTATGACTAAATAAGCTATAATATGTCTAATCCACACATAAAAGTGCAGAAATTGAAAAAAAACTTTAAATCGGAAAACAAGATTATTTCTAATTTTTAGCTCTTAACTTGGTCTAAAATATCTGTTTTCAATATTTTATGACTAAATAAGCTATATGTCTAATCCACACATAAAAGTGCAGAAATTGAAAAAAAACTTTAAATCGAAAAACAAGATTATTTCTATTTTTTAGCTCTTAACTTGGTCTAAAATATCTGTTTTCAACATTTTATGACTTAATAAGCTATAATATGTCTAATCCACACATAAAAGTGCAGAAATTGAAAAAAAAACTTTAAATCGGAAAACAAGATTATTTCTAATTATTAGCTCTTAACTTGGTCTAAAATATCTGTTTTCAACATTTTATGACTAAATAAGCTATAATATGTCTAATCCACACATAAAAGTGCAGAAATTGAAAAAAAACTTTAAATCGGAAAACAAGATTATTTCTAATTTTTAGCTCTTAACTTGGTCTAAAATATCTGTTTTCAACATTTTATGACTAAATAAGCTATAATATGTCTAATCCACACATAAAAGTGCAGAAATTGAAAAAAAACTTTAAATCGGAAAACAAGATTATTTCTATTTTTTAGCTCTTAACTTGGTCTAAAATATCTGTTTTCAACATTTTATGACTTAATAAGCTATAATATGTCTAATCCACACATAAAAGTGCAGAAATTGAAAAAAAACTTTAAATCGGAAAACAAGATTATTTCTAATTTTTAGCTCTTAACTTGGTCTAAAATATCTGTTTTCAACATTCTATGACTAAATAAGCTATAATATGTCTAATCCACACATAAAAGTGCAGAAATTTAAAAAAAACTTTAAATCGGAAAACAAGATTATTTCTAATTTTAAGCTCTTAACTTGGTCTAAAATATCTGTTTTCAACATTTTATGACTAAATAAGCTATAATATGTCTAATCCACACATAAAAGTGCATAAATTGAAAAAAAACTTTAAATCGGAAAACAAGATTATTTCTAATTTTTAGCTCTTAACTTGGTCTAAAATATCTGTTTTCAACATTTTATGACTAAGTAAGCTATAATATGTCTAATCCACACATAAAAGTGTAGAAATTGAAAATAAACCTTAAATCGGAAAACAAGATTATTTCTAATTTTTAGCTCTTAACTTGGTCTAAAATATCTGTTTTCAACATTTTATGACTAAGTAAGCTATAATATGTCTAATCCACACATAAAAGTGTAGAAATTGAAAAAAAACTTTAAATCGGAAAACAAGATTATTTCTAATTTTTAGCTCTTAACTTGGTCTAAAATATCTGTTTTCAACATTTTATGACTAAATATGCTATAATATGTCTAATCCACACATAAAAGTGCAGAAATTGAAAAAAAACTTTAAATCGGAAAACAAGATTATTTCTAATTTTTATCTCTTAACTTGGTCTAAAATATCTGTTTTCAACATTTTATGACTAAATAAGCTATAATATGTCTAATCCACACATAAAAGTGCAGAAATTGAAAATAAACTTTAAATCGGAAAACAAGATTATTTCTAATTTTTAGCTCTTAACTTGGTCTAAAATATCTGTTTTCAACATTTTATGACTAAATAAGCTATAATATGTCTAATCCACACATAAAAGTGCAGAAATTGAAAGAAAACTTTAAATCGGAAAACAAGATTAATTCTAATTTTTAGCTCTTAACTTGGTCTAAAATATCTGTTTTCAACATTTTATGACTAAATAAGCTATAATATGTCTAAACCACACATAAAAGTGCAGAAATTGAAGAAAAACTTTAAATTGGAAAACAAGATTATTTCTAATTTTTAGCTCTTAACTTGGTCTAGAATATCTGTTTTCAACATTTTATGACTAAATAAGCTATAATATGTCTAATCCACACATAAAAGTGCAGAAATTGAAAAAAAGCTTTAAATCGGAAAACAAGATTATTTCTAATTTTAAGCTCTTAACTTGGTCTAAAATATCTGTTTTCAACATTTTATGACTAAATAAGCTATAATATGTCTAGTCCACACATAAAAGTGCAGAAATTGAAAAAAAAACTTTAAATCGGAAAACAAGATTATTTCTAATTTTTAGCTCTTAACTTGGTCTAAAATATCCGTTTTCAACATTTTATGACTAAATAAGCTATAATATGTCTAATCCACACATAAAAGTGCAGAAATTGAAAAAAAGCTTTAAATCGGAAAACAAGATTATTTCTAATTTTTAGCTCTTAACTTGGTCTAAAATATCTGTTTTCAACATTTTATGACTAAATAAGCTATAATATGTCTAATCCACAAATAAAAATGCAGAAATTGAAAAAAAACTTTAAATCGGAAAACAAGATTATTTCTAATTTTTAGCTCTTAACTTGGTCTAAAATATCTGTTTTCAACATTTTATGACTAAATAAGCTATAATATGTCTAATCCACACATAAAAGTGCAGAACTTGAAAAAAAACTTTAAATCGGAAAACAAGAATATTTCTAATTTTTAGCACTTAACTTGGTCTAAAATATCTGTTCTCAACATTTTATGACTAAATAAGCTATAATATGTCTAATCCACACATAAAAGTGCAGAAATTGAAAAAAAACTTTAGATCGGAAAACAAGATTATTTCTAATTTTTAGCTCTTAACTTGGTCTAAAATATCTGTTTTCAACATTTCATGACTAAATAAGCTATAATATGTCTAATCCACCCATAAAAGTGCAGAAATTGAAAAAAAACTTTAAATCGGAAATCAATATTATTTCTAATTTTTAGCTCTTAACTTGGTCTAAAATATCTGTTTTCAACATTTTATGACTAAATAAGCTATAACATGTCTACTTCCACACATAAAAGTGCAGAAATTGAAAAAAAACTTTAAATCGGAAAACAAGATTATTTCTAATTTTTAGCTCTTAACTTGGTCTAAAATATCTGTTTTCAACATTTTATGACTAAATAAGCTATAATATGTCAAATCCACACATAAAAGTGCAGAAATTGAAAAAAAACTTTAAATCGGAAAACAAGATTATTTCTAATTTTTAGCTCTTAACTTGGTCTAAAATATCTGTTTTCAACATCTTATGACTAAATAAGCTATAATATGTCTAGTCCACACATAGAAGTGCAGAAATTGAAAAAAAAACTTTAAATCGGAAACAAGATTATTTCTAATTTTTAGCTCTTGACTTGTTCTAAAATATCTGTTTTCAACATTTTATGACTAAATAAGCTATAATATGTCTAATCCACACATAAAAGTGCAGAAATTGAAAAAAAGCTTTAAATCGGAAAAAAAGAAGATTATTTCTAATTTTTAGCTCTTAACTTGGTCTAAAATATCTGTTTTCAACATTTTATGACTAAATAAGCTATAATATGTCTAATCCACACATAAAAGTGCAGAAATTGAAAAAAAACTTTAAATCGGAAAACAAGAATATTTCTAATTTTTAGCTCTTAACTTGGTCTAAAATATCTGTTCTCAACATTTTATGACTAATTAAGCTATAATATGTCTAATCCACACATAAAAGTGCAGAAATTGAAAAAAAACTTTAGATCGAGAAACAAGAATATTTCTAATTTTTAGCTCTTAACTTGGTCTAAAATATCTGTTTTCAACATTTTATGACTAAAAAAGCTATAATATGTCTAATCCACACATAAAAGTGCAGAAATTGAAAAGAAACTTGAAATTGGAAAACAAAATTATTTCTAATTTTTAGCTCCTAACTTGGTCTAAAATATCTGTTTTCAACATTTTATGACTAAATAAGCTATAATATGTCTAATCCACACATAAAAGTGCAGAAATTGAAAAGAAACTTGAAATCGGAAAACAAGATTATTTCTAATTTTTAGCTCTTAACTTGGTCTAAAATATCTGTTTTCAACTATTTATGACTAAATAAGCTATAATATGTCTAATCCACACATAAAAGTGCAGAAATTGAAAAAAAACTTTAAATCGGAAAACAAGATTATTTCTAATTTTTAGCTCTTAACTTGGTCTAAAATATCTGTTTTCAACATTTTATGACTAAATAAGCTATAATATGTCTAATCCACACATAAAAGTGCAGAAATTGAAAAAAACTTTAAATCGGAAAACAAGATTATTTCTAATTTTTAGCTCTTAACTTGGTCTAAAATATCTGTTTTCAACATTTTATGACTAAATAAGCTATAATATGTCTAATCCGCAGATAAAAGTGCAGAAATTGAAAAGAAACTTGAAATCGGAAAACAAGATTATTTCTAATTTTTAGCTCTTAACTTGGTCTAAAATAACTGTTCTCAACATTTTATGATAAGCTATAATATGTCTAATCCACACATAAAAGTGCAGAAATTGAAAAAAAAACTTTATATCGGAAAACAAGATTATTTCTATTTTTTAGCTCTTAACTTGGTCTAAAATATCTGTTTTCAACATTTTATGACTTAATAAGCTATAATATGTCTAATCCACACATAAAAGTGCAAAAATTGAAAAAAAAACTTTAAATCGGAAAACAAGATTATTTCTAATTTTTAGCTCTTAACTTGGTCTAAAATATCTGTTTTCAACATTTTATGACTAAATAAGCTATAATATGTCTAATCCGCACATAAAAGTGCAGAAATTGAAAAGAAACTTAAAATCGGAAAACAAGATTATTTCCAATTTTTAGCTCTTAACTTGGTCTAAAATATCTGTTCTCAACATTTTATGACTAAATAAGCTATAATATGTCTAATCCGCACATAAAAGTGCAGAAATTGAAAAGGAACTTGAAATCGGAAAACAAGATTATTTCTAGTTTTTAGCTCTTAACTTGGTCTAAAATATCTGTTCTCAACATTTTATGACTAAATAAGCTATAATATGTCTAATCCACACATAAAAGTGCAGAAATTGAAAAAAAACTTTAAATCGGAAAACAAGATTATTTCTAATTTTTAGCTCTTAACTTGGTCTAAGATATCTGTTTTCAACATTTCATGACTAAATAAGCTATAATATGTCTAATCCACCCATAAAAGTGCAGAGATTGAAAAAAAACTTTAAATCGGAAAACAAGATTATTTCTAATTTTTAGCTCTTAACTTGGTCTAAAATAACTGTTTTCAACATTATATGACTAAATAAGCTATAATATGTCTAATCCACACATAGAAGTGCAGAAATTGAAAAAAAACTTTAAATCGGAAAACAAGATTATTTCTAATTTTTAGCTCTTAACTTGGTCTAAAATATCTGTTTTCAACATTTTATGACTAAATAAGCTATAATATGTCTAATCCACACATAAAAGTGCAGAAATTGAAAAAAAACTTTAAATCGGAAAACAAGATTATTTCTAACTTTTAGCTCTTAACTTGGTCTAAAATATCTGTTTTCAACATTTTATGACTAAATAAGCTATAATATGTCTAATCCACACATAAAAGTGCAGAAATTGAAAAAAAACTTTAAATCGGAAAACAAGATTATTTCTATTTTTTAGCTCTTAACTTGGTCTAAAATATCTGTTTTCAACATTTTATGACTTAATAAGCTATAATATGTCTAATCCACACATAAAAGTGCAGAAATTGAAAAAAAAAACTTTAAATCGGAAAACAAGATTATTTCTAATTTTTAGCTCTTAACTTGGTCTAAAATATCTGTTTTCAACATTTTATGACTAAATAAGCTATAATATGTCTAATCCACACATAAAAGTGCAGAAATTGAAAAAAAGCTTTAAATCGGAAAACAAGATTATTTCTAATTTTTAGCTCTTAACTTGGTCTAAAATATCTGTTTTCAACATTTTATGACTAAATAAGCTATAATATGTCTAATCCACACATAAAAGTGCAGAAATTGAAAAAAAACTTTAAATCGGAAAACAAGATTATTTCTAACTTTTAGCTCTTAACTTGGTCTAAAATATCTGTTCTCAACATTTTATGACTAAATAAGCTATAATATGTCTAATCCACACATAAAAGTGCAGAAATTGAAGAAAAACTTTAGATCGGAAAACAAGATTATTTCTAATTTTTAGCTCTTAACTTGGTCTAAAATATCTGTTTTCAACATTTCATGACTAAATAAGCTATAATATGTCTAATCCACCCATAAAAGTGCAGAAATTGAAAAAAAACTTTAAATCGGAAATCAATATTATTTCTAATTTTTAGCTCTTAACTTGGTCTAAAATATCTGTTTTCAACATTTTATGACTAAATAAGCTATAAGATGTCTACTTCCACACATAAAAGTGCAGAAATTGAAAAAAAACTTTAAATCGGAAAACAAGATTATTACTAATTTTTAGCTCTTAACTTGGTCTAAAATATCTGTTTTCAACATTTTATGACTAAATAAGCTATAATATGTCAAATCCACACATAAAAGTGCAGAAATTGAAAAAAAAACTTTAAATCGGAAAACAAGATTATTTCTAATTTTTAGCTCTTAACTTGGTCTAAAATATCTGTTTTCAACATCTTATGACTAAATAAGCTATAATATGTCTAGTCCACACATAGAAGTGCAGAAATTGAAAAAAAAACTTTAAATCGGAAAACAAGATTATTTCTAATTTTTAGCTCTTAACTTGGTCTAAAATATCTGTTTTCAACATTTTATGACTAAATAAGCTATAATATGTCTAATCCACACATAAAAGTACAGAAATTGAAAAAAAGCTTTAAATCGGAAAACAAGATTATTTCTAATTTTTAGCTCTTAACTTGGTCTAAAATATCTGTTTTCAACATTTTATGACTAAATAAGCTATAATATGTCTAATCCACACATAAAAGTGCAGAAATTGAAAAAAAACTTTAAATCGGAAAACAAGAATATTTCTAATTTTTAGCTCTTAACTTGGTCTAAAATATCTGTTCTCAACATTTTATGACTAAATAAGCTATAATATGTCTAATTCACACATAAAAGTGCAGAAATTGAAAAAAAAGTCTAATCCACACATAAAAGTGCAGAAATTGAAAAGAAACTTGAAATTGGAAAACAAAATTATTTCTAATTTTTAGCTCCTAACTTGGTCTAAAATATCTGTTTTCAACATTTTATGACTAAATAAGCTATAATATGTCTAATCCACACATAAAAGTGCAGAAATTGAAAAGAAACTTGAAATCGGAAAACAGGATTATTTCTAATTTTTAGCTCTTAACTTGGTCTAAAATATCTGTTTTCAACTATTTATGACTAAATAAGCTATAATATGTCTAATCCACACATAAAAGTGCAGAAATTGAAAAAAAACTTTAAATCGGAAAACAAGATTATTTCTAATTTTTAGCTCTTAACTTGGTCTAAAATATCTGTTTTCAACATTTTATGACTAAATAAGCTATAATATGTCTAATCCACACATAAAAGTGCAGAAATTGAAAAACAACTTTAAAACGGAAAACAAGATTATTTCTAATTTTTAGCTCCTAACTTGGTCTAAAATATCTGTTTTCAACATTTTATGACTAAATAAGGTATAATATTTCTAATCCACACATAATAGTGCAGAAATTGAAAAGAAACTTGAAATCGGAAAACAAGATTATTTCGAATTTTTAGCTCTTAACTTGGTTTAAAATATCTGTTTTTAACATTTTATGACTAAATAAGCTATAATATGTCTAATCCACACATAATAGTGCAGAAATTGAAAAGAAACTTGAAATCGGAAAACAAGATTATTTCTAATTTTTAGCTCTTAATTTGGTCTAAAATATCTGTTTTCAACATTTTATGACTAAATAAGCTATAAACTAAATAAGCTATAATATGTCTAATCCACACATAAAAGTGCATAAATTGAAAAGAAACTTGAGATCGGAAAACAAGATTATTTCTAATTTTTAGCTCTTAACTTGGTCTAAAATATCTGTTTTCAACATTTTATGACTAAATAAGCTATAATATGTCTAATCCACACATAAAAGTGCAGAAATTGAAAAAAAAACTTTAAATCGGAAAACAAGATTATTTCTAATTCTTAGCTCTTAACTTGGTCTAAAATATCTGTTTTCAACATTTTATGACTAAATAAGCTATAATATGTCTAATCCACACATAAAAGAGCAGAAATTGAAAAAAAAAACTTTAAATCGGAAAACAAGATTATTTCTAATTTTTAGCTCTTAACTTGGTCTAAAATATCTGTTTTCAACATTTTATGACTAAATAAGCTATAATATGTCTAATCCACACATAAAAGTGCAGAAATTGAAAAACAACTTTAAATCGGAAAACAAGATTATTTCTAATTTTTAGCTCCTAACTTGGTCTAAAATATCTGTTTTCAACATTTTATGACTAAATAAGCTATAATATTTCTAATCCACACATAATAGTGCAGAAATTGAAAAAAAAACTTTAAATCGGAAAACAAGATTATTTCTAATTCTTAGCTCTTAACTTGGTCTAAAATATCTGTTTTCAACATTTTATGACTAAATAAGCTATAATATGTCTAATCCACACATAAAAGTGCAGAAATTGAAAAAAAAAACTTTAAATCGGAAAACAAGATTATTTCTAATTTTTAGCTCTCAACTTGGTCTAAAATATCTGTTTTCAACATTTTATGACTAAATAAGCTATAATATGTCTAATCCACACATAAAAGTGCAGAAATTGAAAAACAACTTTAAATCGGAAAACAAGATTATTTCTAATTTTTAGCTCCTAACTTGGTCTAAAATATCTGTTTTCAACATTTTATGACTAAATAAGCTATAATATTTCTAATCCACACATAATAGTGCAGAAATTGAAAAGAAACTTGAAATCGGAAAACAAGATTATTTCGAATTTTTAGCTCTTAACTTGGTTTAAAATATCTGTTTTTAACATTTTATGACTAAATAGGCTATAATATGTCTAATCCACACATAATAGTGCAGAAATTGAAAAGAAACTTGAAATCGGAAAACAAGATTATTTCTAATTTTTAGCTCTTAATTTGGTCTAAAATATCTGTTTTCAACATTTTATGACTAAATAAGCTATAAACTAAATAAGCTATAATATGTCTAATCCACACATAAAAGTGCAGAAATTGAAAAGAAACTTGAGATCGGAAAACAAGATTATTTCTAATTTTTAGCTCTTAACTTGGTCTAAAATATCTGTTTTCAACATTTTATGACTAAATAAGCTATAATATGTCTAATCCACACATAAATGTGCAGAAATTGAAAAAAAACTTTAAATCGGAAAACAAGATTATTTCTAATTCTTAGCTCTTAACTTGGTCTAAAATATCTGTTTTCAACATTTTATGACTAAATAAGCTATAATATGTCTAATCCACACATAAAAGTGCAGAAATTGAAAAAAAAACTTTAAATCGGAAAACAAGATTATTTCTAATTTTTAGCTCTTAACTTGGTCTAAAATATCTGTTTTCAACATTTTATGACTAAATAAGCTATAATATATCTAATCCACACATAAAAGTGCAGAAATTGAAAAACAACTTTAAATCGGAAAACAAGATTATTTCTAATTTTTAGCTCCTAACTTGGTCTAAAATATCTGTTTTCAACATTTTATGACTAAATAAGCTATAATATTTCTAATCCACACATAATAGTGCAGAAATTG
This sequence comes from Crioceris asparagi, assembly GCA_958507055.1. Classification (NCBI taxonomy): domain Eukaryota; kingdom Metazoa; phylum Arthropoda; class Insecta; order Coleoptera; family Chrysomelidae; genus Crioceris; species Crioceris asparagi. Next base: position 18,111 of record CAUEHI010000581.1, read on the forward strand.
AAAAGAAACTTGAAATCGGAAAACAAGATTATTTCGAATTTTTAGCTCTTAACTTGGTTTAAAATATCTGTTTTTAACATTTTATGACTAAATAAGCTATAATATGTCTAATCCACACATAATAGTGCAGAAATTGAAAAGAAAATTGAAATAGGAAAACAAGATTATTTCTAATTTTTAGCTCTTAATTTGGTCTAAAATATCTGTTTTCAACATTTTATGACTAAATAAGCTATAAACTAAATAAGCTATAATATGTCTAATCCACACATAAAAGTGCATAAATTGAAAAGAAACTTGAGATCGGAAAACAAGATTATTTCTAATTTTTAGCTCTTAACTTGGTCTAAAATATCTGTTTTCAACATTTTATGACTAAATAAGCTATAATATGTCTAATCCACACATAAAAGTGCAGAAATTGAAAAAAAACTTTAAATCGGAAAACAAGATTATTTCTAATTCTTAGCTCTTAACTTGGTCTAAAATATCTGTTTTCAACATTTTATGACTAAATAAGCTATAATATGTCTAATCCACACATAAAAGTGCAGAAATTGAAAAAAAAAACTTTAAATCGGAAAACAAGATTATTTCTAATTTTTAGCTCTTAACATGGTCTAAAATATCTGTTTTCAACATTTTATGACTAAATAAGCTATAATATGTCTAATCCTCACATAAAAGTGCAGAAATTGAAAAAAAACTTTAAATCGGAAAACAAGATTATTTCTATATTTTAGCTCTTAACTTGGTCTTAAATATCTGTTTTCAACATTTTATGACTAAATAAGCTATAATATGTCTAATCCACACATAAAAGTGCAGAAATTGAAAAAAAACTTTAAATCGGAAAACAAGATTATTTCTAATTTTTAGCTCTTAACTTGGTCTAAAATATCTGTTCTCAACATTTTATGAATAAATAAGCTATAATATGTCTAATCCACACATAAAAGTGCAGAAATTGAAAATAAACTTGAAATCGGAAAACAAGATTATTTACAATTTTTAGCTCTTAACTTGGTCTAAAATATCTGTTTTCAACATTTTATGACTAAATAAGCTATAATATGTCTAATCCACACATAAAAGTGCAGAAATTGAGAAGAAACTTGAAATCGGAAAACAAGATTATTTCTAATTTTTAGCTCTTAACTTGGTCTAAAATATCTGTTTTCAACATTTTATGACTAAATAAGCTATAATATGTCTAATCCACACATAAAAGTGCAGAAATTGAGAAGAAACTTGAAATCGGAAAACAAGATTATTTCTAATTTTTAGCTCTTAACTTGGTCTAAAATATCTGTTTTCAACATTTTATGACTAAATAAGCTATAATATGTCTAATCCACACATAAAAGTGCTGAAATTGAAAAAAACTTTAATTCGGAAAACAAGATTATTTCTAATTTTTAGCTCCTAACTTGGTCTAAAATATCTGTTTTCAACATTTTATGACTAAATAAGCTTATCCACACATAAAAGTGCAGAAATTGGAAAATAACTTTAAATCGGAAAACAAGATTATTTCTAATTTTTAGCTCTTAACTTGGTCTAAAATATCTGTTTTCAACATTTTATGACTAAATAAGCTATAATATGTCTAATCCACACATAAAAGTGCAGAAATTGAAAAAAAACTTCAAATCGGAAAACAAGATTATTTCTAATTTTTAGCTCTTAACTTGGTCTAAAATATCTGTTTTCAACATTTTATGACTAAATAAGCTATAATATGTCTAATCCACACATAAAAGTGTGTAACCCTTTTATTTCAATATGATAGCTAGGATTACTTTAAAGATTTTACAATCCCATAGCTCAGTGCAGACGGGAGGGTTCAAATTATCGATTATATTGTATTAATCTATTTAATTGTTGGATATTGGTACACCGTTTTCGGATAAAACTTAATGTTACGTATGTTCTTAACTATGAAAGAATGATCATATACATTTCTATAATCTGGGTTAATTTAATAGTGAAGTGAATGTCCTTACTTATGACTCAAAAAAAAAAGAATGGTGGTATACGTCTACCAGTTCCTGTTGAGGATATGAAGGGTAACAAATACTATGTCTATGCTTATCTATGTATTTCTTATCTGGTCCACCTTCCAGGTCAGCATCCGTCAGGTAAACCGTTGCCAGCCGCTTCTACGGTTTGAATAGGACTTAAGGAACAGATTGATGTGATCCTACCAGCTTAGCGGTGTTGGGGATGAATATGACCAACTCCACAGGTGAGAAGGGTAAAGATAAAGAGGCCTATGAAGAAATAACCGGTTCAGGAATGTAAGAAGTAGTACGGTGTAAGAAAGGGGCACTGTATCTAGGCGTGTTATAAATTCCACACATACCTGTGATGGTGGATGGCCTCGGTCTGGATGAAAATGATCTTCCCACGGGTTCCGTGAGGGTGAAAGGTCGAAGAAAAGGATTTTCCACAAGAAGTGTGTAGCCGGCTTCCACCACAAACTACGTTTCCTTCGCCAATGTATCGACTTTCACAATTTAGATAATATATCCGCAGAAATTGCGCTACGTTCTCTTCCAACCACGTGGACCAGAGAATCTATTCTATCTGAGGTTAAGATTTTAAATGCCTTCAGTCTCGTTTCTCACACGGAACTGTTGGTACCTGGGGGGGATCGATTGTCTCAAGACACGGAAGGGGAATGAGAAGGCCATCATGAATGATACTGGAGATGGAAGCAAATAATAGAGAAGTGTTCTTTCTCTTGAGAAGAAGAAGAATATGGAGCTGTGAAATAATTGGATATCTTCATAGAGGTCGCTGACTGGAAGGTAAGATCAGGGTGTTTTGCTGAATTTATTGAACTAATTATTTCCCTTTGTTCTAGGAGGCCCCTATTTCTTGGGTCTGAAGAACTTGATGTGAGATATATTCATATCGTGTGCTTATTTACAGTGCTTAAAATAAATATTATGTTCCTATCTAAGTCTTATTTCGAGCTTAACATTAAATAAATTAATACCTATATAAAAAAAACAAAATGCGGTAAACAAAAGGAATATGAACGGTAACAACTCCCCCCTTACCAAAAAAAAAGTTTTTATTCTACCAAGAAAAACTTTCCTTGCGATCTACTTCCTTCCACCTCAATTTTGATCTTCCTCGTCCGTTAAGACATCAGGAGGATGCGCTTTCAAATCTTTTGCATGCCAAATTCCGACCTTAGTATCATTTTGGGTCTTAAGCTCATAGGACCATGGCGAGAGTACTTTTGAGATAACGAAGGGTCCAGAATATCTGTGAGCCAGCTTAGCTGTAAACTTCTTCGATGCATCAGACATAACGTAATTGCGCTTCCAAACATTCTGCCCCTCTGAGAATGTATCACGTCTCCTGCGTAAATTATATTGTTTGCTACTCTTCCCATAAGCTTTGCCCAGTCGTTGAGACACATCATGGAATACCCTTTCTAGAGCTCTAGACTTGTTTTCCGCATCAAATCCTTGAGTTGTTTGAGGTCTATGTTGATTACCTTTGTATTGGATTTCACGTCCAAAGTTGATGAAATTTGGGGTAAGTCCCGTTGACTCGTGCTTTGCTGATCTGATCGCCGATGCAACTTTGGGCAGATATCGGTCCCACAAGCGATGGTTGTCCGCTACGTATGCGGAAAGCATTGTCTTTATGACCCTATGGGTTCTCTCTACTGGGTTACTCTGAGGATGGTAGTTGGGAGTATAACGAATCTTTACTCCATACTCCTCTAACTTGGACTTGAAAACTGCGCTAGTGAACTGTTTGCCATTATCTGTGATTATACTTCTAGGAGCACCGAACAGTAAGATCACCTGATCCTCAAAAATCGAAGAAATTATCTTTCCAGTTGCTTTGCGTAGGGGAAAGAGAAGTGTAAATTTACTGAAACAGTCACAAACCGAAAATATAAAGGAGTAACCGGCCGTCGTTCGAGGTAGTGGACCTACAAGATCTATGCTCAATAACTGCCATGGTCGATCCAGTGTTGGAGTGAGGCTGAGCATTTGGCCAGCAGGCTTTTGCTGTTCTGACTTAGTCTGCAGACAGACTTTACAATGACGGATATATCTAGCTACATCTGACTTCATCTGGGGCCAATAGTACGTATTGGAGATGCGTCCAAACGTCTTGAGTATTCCTAGATGTCCACAGGTAGGCGGATCATGGTGAGTTTGGATTATCTCGGATCTTTTTTCTTTGGGTACCACCATGAGCCATCCGTCCCGCTCCTCCAATTCAGGATAAGTAACTTTACCCAGTTTTAACAACTTCCCATGCTCGATTCTCCAGAGTGGAAATTTTTCAGGCTCCTTTTGAATCCTTTCGACCATCTTATTGTACCACCTATCGCGGACTGGTCCTGTATCGACCACACTCATAACTGGCACCGAACGAGAAAGCGTATCGGCCACCACATGATCTTTTCCCTTGCGGTGTACAATATCAAAGTCATATTGCTGGATACGAACCGCCCATCTTGCAATCCTCCCGACGGGATCTTTGATACTGTACAACCATTTAAGCGAATAGTGGTCCGTAACCACGGTAAACCGAGTACCTTCGATATAGGGTCTCAACTTCTCGATCGCAAAAAGAACCGCGAGGCATTCCTTTTCTGTGGTGCTATATTTGCGTTCATTTCGGTTAAGGGAGCGGCTCAAGTAACAAATGACTTTTTCAGTCCCTTCTTGTACCTGTGACAGGATTGCACCCAAGCCATAGTCAGAGGCATCGCACTGTATAGTAAACGGTTTATCAAAGTCAGGGCAGGTTAAAATTGGGGCGGAGACTAGATGAGTTTTGATAGTACCCAGGGCTTCTTGACATTTTTCGTCCCAGTGAAACTTTCTATCTTTGCGTAGCAGGTCGGTCATTGGGGCAATCACTGTGGAGAAATCCTTAACAAATCTTCGATACCAGGATGCTAAACCCACAATACGTCTTACTTCCGAAACTGTTTTTGGTGCCGGAATGTTCACAATAGCCTCTACTTTTTCGGGATCCACCATCAGGCCCGATGCATTAACGACGTATCCCAAGTACTTTAGCTCGGACTTGCAAAAATTACACTTGTCTTCATTCAAAGTCAATCCTGCTTTGGTGATACGTCGGATTACTTCCGTCAAAACCTCTAGGTGCTTAGAAAAGGTAGGAGTACAGATTATTATGTCGTCCAAATAGACGAAAACAAATTGTTCCAGATCCACACCTACAACTCTATCTATGAAGCGCTGCCACGTTGCTGGAGCGTTATGAAGACCAAATGGCATCCTTTTAAATTGATACAGACCTCGAGTTGGTACAACGAATGCAGTTAATGGGCGAGACTCCTTTGCGACTGGTATCTGCCAGTATGCCGATTTAATGTCTAATGTAGTGAGGTATCTCGCGTCTCGTAACTTATCCAACGTGGAACTTATGAACGGAAGTGGATATGCGTCCGGTAAACTCACTTCGTTCAGCTTCTTATAGTTTACACAGAACCTATAAGTACCATCAGACTTTTTTACTAAGACAATTGGCGATGCCCATGGAGAGTCTGAGGGTTCAATTATATCATCTCGGAGCATTTTTTCCAGTTCGACATTAACATGCTTCTGGAGCGCCGGAGAAAGAGGATAATGCCGTTGCTTTATGGGTGGAGAGGTGGTTCGTATGACATGTTCGACTACTGTCGTAAGACCCAACCCAGTGACATTGTTTTTGAAAGTTTGCTTTATTAGGTCTGTCAACTGCTGTCGCTCCGAATCGGAGAGATTATCAATGGCCTGGATGGAGTTGACATGTACCTGTGAGATTGCATTATCTGGGGTAAATTCCCACTGACCTGAATACAAGTCAGGTATAATTCTCATCTCTTTCCAAAAATCTACGCCTAGGATTAAATAATGAGGCAGATTGGGTACAATCAAAATCGTAAATAGGCCGACTCGGTTTTGGAGTTGTATAGAAACAATAGTAGTTCCGATAACACTGCATGTGTCACCATTAGCTACTGTACAAAACTTTAAGGGTGAGTCCTTTAGAGGGCACGAATGTTTTAATAGATTCCATCCGGGACCACCTATTATGGTCTGAGAACATCCTGAATCCAACAAACCCATAAATTCGTGTCCATAAATTTTCACCCTCAAGTAAGGTCGACAATCATTCTTCGCATGTGCCAGAACATAATCAAGGATAGCAGTAGTCACGTCCAACTTGGCCGAATCTTTGGAAAGAGGTGTCTCCTGTCGACCTACAGGGGATCTCTCTGGCCGTTTTTTGAGCAGGAGGTACACTCTTTCACGGTAGTATTTGGCTTCCCACATTTGAAACAAAATAATCGGCGTTTTTTTTGACATTTTCGGAAACGATGACCGGCTTCCTGACAATTCCAACATATGTTGGTTGAAGGATGGGCCATAGTTTTGTCAGCTGTGCGATCTGTCTGGATAGGATGTGATAGAGTTGCCTGGATAGTTGATACTGCAACTGCAGTCGATCCCACCTTACGGTATGCTAATTCTGGTTCGAGCAGCTGTTTGAAATTTGCTGGGGGTGGACAGAAATTCTGAATCCTCGATGATGTATCTTCGATAGCACGCCCCAACCTCGACAAATCTGCTAGTGTTGTAACATGAAGAAGTGCCAGTTGAGATTGAATATGTGGTAACATATTCCTTCTAATCATTTTTACCCTATTATCCTCTGAGGGTTTATTGCCGCCTAGTCGGTTGAACAGGTTCTCCATCGTAGCAATATAACTGATCACCTTCTCCTTCGCACCCTGCGTTCTCTTCCGAATTTCTTCCCATAGATCATACTCGTAATCGTATGGTAGAAAGTCATCTCGCAGCTTCCCAACAAGTTGATCCCATGAAGAAAAGGTGTGAGTCCTCCACCAGAGTAAAGCTCCCTTAGTGAACAATTCAGATGCCGACCGTAAAAGTTGATCTGGACTAACGCCTCTGGAGATTCGCAACTCTTCAACCCGTTCTAGGAAAGTTGTAACACTGGATTCCCCGTCAAAGGATAGTTTCCATCTGGACACGTCGTAGTAGTAAGGATCATGAATTCGAGGTGCTGACTGAATAGGCGATACTTGCAAATTTCTCAATCTAGTTTCAAGATCTGGTGTAGAATTCATAGTGGCTAGTCTCTCTTGTCCAGTGTAATAACCTCTCGCATCCACTGGTAGTCTGGTCTGCCCCCTGCGTTCTGAAAACCTAACAGATGGGTGACTCCCCGACAGGTGATAGTTGTTAAATCCATTTGGGCCTCCTGACAAATCATGAACATCATTTTGCGAGATTTGCATCCTCGTTTGAAGAGTAGAAGTTGTCGTGGTTGAGTTTCTTAGTACCGCAGGTCGCCTTTGGGCTCCACTTATCATCGGATTCTCCAAACTCTGCCTTACAACCGTAACTCCTTCCAGATCCTGAATACTGGGTAATTGATCATTTTGACAAGGGCTGCGTGAGGTTGCCAAGTGTCTTTGCTCTATCTCACCTCCACCATTTTGATCTGATCCAACAAGTCCTGATGTCGATGCGTACACAACTTCAGGTATTAGTGGAATCGGTTCATCCATAAGAGAACGTCCAACATTTTCCCTGTCGAGTAGGTCAGCTTTCTCTTCGACCTTTCCCTTCTCTTCCAGGTGTAGATTATCGTGTAGTGTCCCCAATATATCTACCAATTCCATACAACGGCAAAATAAAGCATTTCTAAGGTATTCTTGAGCTTCATCTCCTTGAGGAATTCTGCGTAGTCTACCATAAACATGCGTAAGACGAGTAGAAATCCTTCTGTAATCATTGTCTCTGACTATTCTCTCAAAGGAATTGATTTCATCACTTAAGTCTGTCAGCTTATGATTACATATGTCTAGTTCTTCATCAGCTCGGAGATTCTCTGTCACTCCGGTAAATTGCGTGCCCTTATTTTCGCATCGGAGTGCTCCTCGCAAAGTAGTCCTGTTTTCTACTACGGTACGACGTATCGGCAAGCCTCTTACTAATAATTCATAAGAAATTTCATCACCCAGTAGGCGATTCACTTCCATCTCGAATTAAAGCAAGAATAAATACTAAATTTATCAACAAGCAAAAAGAATCCCAAAATTCAACCGTAATAATATAAGAAATTATAACAAACCCCCCCTTTTTCTCAAAAGGAAAGTCTAGGAGAGAAACCCTATAAAAAATAAAAAAGTGAACTCCAAAATAAAATTCAAACTATTCTTCAGAAATGCGGTAGGTATCAAAATTACTATTGCAAAAACAGTAAACAAAACTATTACACAAGAAAAAAACAAAATATCCTATGCTCCTTCCTCTCAAATATATAGATTATTTAGTGATTGCAACATGGATAAATTTTTGTATCAAATCAAAGACATATCTACAGATAAGAATTAAGTAAATTATTTAAAATATGTGCGTGAAGCGAATATTTTTCACTTTCTCGAGAAACTAGCTTCAAAAGGAAATAAAAAGTTATGGGAACCAATTCCAATATGATATGAAAATTTCGATATTAATTATTCTCTACCACCATACTTCTTCACAAAATTCTAATAAAAATGACAATAAAATACCAACTTAACTAAGATTTAATTAAAAAAATTCCAGTACAACAATATCCAACCACGTTTTTGAACACGTTGGGCGCCATTTTGTAACCCTTTTATTTCAATATGATAGCTAGGATTACTTTAAAGATTTTACAATCCCATAGCTCAGTGCAGACGGGAGGGTTCAAATTATCGATTATATTGTATTAATCTATTTAATTGTTGGATATTGGTACACCGTTTTCGGATAAAACTTAATGTTACGTATGTTCTTAACTATGAAAGAATGATCATATACATTTCTATAATCTGGGTTAATTTAATAGTGAAGTGAATGTCCTTACTTATGACTCAAAAAAAAAAGAATGGTGGTATACGTCTACCAGTTCCTGTTGAGGATATGAAGGGTAACAAATACTATGTCTATGCTTATCTATGTATTTCTTATCTGGTCCACCTTCCAGGTCAGCATCCGTCAGGTAAACCGTTGCCAGCCGCTTCTACGGTTTGAATAGGACTTAAGGAACAGATTGATGTGATCCTACCAGCTTAGCGGTGTTGGGGATGAATATGACCAACTCCACAGGTGAGAAGGGTAAAGATAAAGAGGCCTATGAAGAAATAACCGGTTCAGGAATGTAAGAAGTAGTACGGTGTAAGAAAGGGGCACTGTATCTAGGCGTGTTATAAATTCCACACATACCTGTGATGGTGGATGGCCTCGGTCTGGATGAAAATGATCTTCCCACGGGTTCCGTGAGGGTGAAAGGTCGAAGAAAAGGATTTTCCACAAGAAGTGTGTAGCCGGCTTCCACCACAAACTACGTTTCCTTCGCCAATGTATCGACTTTCACAATTTAGATAATATATCCGCAGAAATTGCGCTACGTTCTCTTCCAACCACGTGGACCAGAGAATCTATTCTATCTGAGGTTAAGATTTTAAATGCCTTCAGTCTCGTTTCTCACACGGAACTGTTGGTACCTGGGGGGGATCGATTGTCTCAAGACACGGAAGGGGAATGAGAAGGCCATCATGAATGATACTGGAGATGGAAGCAAATAATAGAGAAGTGTTCTTTCTCTTGAGAAGAAGAAGAATATGGAGCTGTGAAATAATTGGATATCTTCATAGAGGTCGCTGACTGGAAGGTAAGATCAGGGTGTTTTGCTGAATTTATTGAACTAATTATTTCCCTTTGTTCTAGGAGGCCCCTATTTCTTGGGTCTGAAGAACTTGATGTGAGATATATTCATATCGTGTGCTTATTTACAGTGCTTAAAATAAATATTATGTTCCTATCTAAGTCTTATTTCGAGCTTAACATTAAATAAATTAATACCTATATAAAAAAAACAAAATGCGGTAAACAAAAGGAATATGAACGGTAACAAGTGCAGAATTTGAAAAAAACTTTAATTCGGAAAACAAGATTATTTCTAATTTTTAGCTCCTATCTTGGTCTAAAATATCTGTTTTCAACATTTTATGACTAAATAAGCTATAATATGTCTTATCCACACATAAAAGTGCAGAAATTGGAAAATAACTTTAAATCGGAAAACAAGATTATTTCTAATTTTTAGCTCTTAACTTGGTCTAAAATATCTGTTTTCAACATTTTATGACTAAATAAGCTATAATATGTCTAATCCACACATAAAAGTGCAGAAATTGAAAAAAACTTCAAATCGGAAAACAAGATTATTTCTAATTTTTAGCTCTTAACTTGGTCTAAAATATCTGTTTTCAACATTTTATGACTAAATAAGCTATAATATGTCTAATCCACACATAAAAGTGCAGAAATTGAAAAAAAAACTTTAAATCGGAAAACAAGATTATTTCTAATTTTTAGCTCTTAACTTGGTCTAAAATATCTGTTTTCAACATTTTATGACTAAATTAGCTATAATATGTCTAGTCCACACATAAAAGTGCAGAGATTGAAAAAAAACTTTAAATCGAAAAACAAGATTATTTCTAATTTTTAGCTCTTAACTTGGTCTAAAATATCTGTTTTCAATATTTTATGACTTAATAAGCTATAATATGTCTAATCCACACATAAAAGTGCAGAAATTGAAAAAAAACTTTAAATCGGAAAACAAGATTATTTCTAATTTTTAGCTCTTAACTTGGTCTAAAATATCTGTTTTCAACATTTTATGACTAAATAAGCTATAATATATCTAATCCACACATAAAAGTGCAGAAATTGAAAAACAACTTTAAATCGGAAAACAAGATTATTTCTAATTTTTAGCTCCTAACTTGGTTTAAAATATCTGTTTTCAACATTTTATGACTAAATAAGCTATAATATGTCTAATCCACACATAAAAGTGCAGAAATTGAAAAGAAACTTGAAATCGGAAAACAAGATTATTTCTAATTTTTAGCTCTTAACTTGGTTTAAAATATCTGTTTTTAACATCTTATGACTAAATAAGCTATAATATGTCTAATCCACACATAAAAGTGCAGAAATTGAAAAGAAACTTGAAATCGGAAAACAAGATTATTTCTAATTTTTAGCTCTTAACTTGGTCTAAAATATCTGTTTTCAACATTTTATGACTAAATAAGCTATAATATGTCTAATCCACACATAAAAGTGCAGAAATTGAAAAAAAACTTTAAATCGGAAAACAAGAATATTTCTAATTTTTAGCTCTTAACTTGGTCTAAAATATCTGTTTTCAACATTTTATGACTAAATAATCTATAATATGTCTAATCCACACATAAAAGTGCAGAAATTGAAAAAAACTTTAAATCGGAAAACAAGATTATTTCTAATTTTTAGCTCTTAACTTGGTCTAAAATATCTGTTTTCAACATTCTATGACTAAATAAGCTATATTATGTCTAATCCACACATAAAAGTGCAGAAATTGAAAAAAAACTTTAAATCGGAAAACAAGATTATTTCTAATTTTTAGCTCTTAACTTGGTCTAAAATATCTGTTTTCAACATTTTATGACTAAATAAGCTATAATATGTCTAATCCACACATAAAAGTGCAGAAATTGAAAAGAAACTTGAAATCGGAAAACACGATTATTTCTAATTTTTAGCTCTTAACTTGGTATGAAATATCTGTTTTTAACATTTTATGACTAAATAAGCTATAATATGTCTAATCCACACATAAAAGTGCAGAAATTGAAAAAAAACTTTAAATCGGAAAACAAGATTATTTCTAATTTTTAGCTCTTAACTTGGTCTAAAATATCTGTTTTCAACATTTTATGAATAAATAAGCTATAATATGTCTAATCCACACATAAAAGTGCAGAAATTGAAAATAAACTTGAAATCGGAAAACAAGATTATTTACAATTTTTAGCTCTTAACTTGGTCTTAAATATCTGTTTTCAACATTTTATGACTAAATAAGCTATAATATGTCTAATCCACACATAAAAGTGCAGAAATTGAAAAGAAACTTGAAATCGGAAAACAAGATTATTTCTAATTTTTAGCTCTTAACTTGGTCTAAGATATCTGTTTTCAACATTTTATGACTAAATAAGCTATAATATGTCTAATCCACACATAAAAGTGCTGAAATTGAAAAAAACTTTAATTCGGAAAACAAGATTATTTCTAATTTTTAGCTCCTAACTTGGTCTAAAATATCTGTTTTCAACATTTTATGACTAAATAAGCTTATCCACACATAAAAGTGCAGAAATTGGAAAATAACTTTAAATCGGAAAACAAGATTATTTCTAATTTTTAGCTCTTAACTTGGTCTAAAATATCTGTTTTCAACATTTTATGACTAAATAAGCTATAATATGTCTAATCCACACATAAAAGTGCAGAAATTGAAAAAAAACTTCAAATCGGAAAACAAGATTATTTCTAATTTTTAGCTCTTAACTTGGTCTAAAATATCTGTTTTCAACATTTTATGACTAAATAAGCTATAATATGTCTAATCCACACATAAAAGTGCAGAAATTGAAAAAAACTTTAATTCGGAAAACAAGATTATTTCTAATTTTTAGCTCCTATCTTGGTCTAAAATATCTGTTTTCAACATTTTATGACTAAATAAGCTATAATATGTCTTATCCACACATAAAAGTGCAGAAATTGGAAAATAACTTTAAATCGGAAAACAAGATTATTTCTAATTTTTAGCTCTTAACTTGGTCTAAAATATCTGTTTTCAACATTTTATGACTAAATAAGCTATAATATGTCTAATCCACACATAAAAGTGCAGAAATTGAAAAAAAACTTCAAATCGGAAAACAAGATTATTTCTAATTTTTAGCTCTTAACTTGGTCTAAAATATCTGTTTTCAACATTTTATGACTAAATAAGCTATAATATGTCTAATCCACACATAAAAGTGCAGAAATTGAAAAAAAAACTTTAAATCGGAAAACAAGATTATTTCTAATTTTTAGCTCTTAACTTGGTCTAAAATATCTGTTTTCAACATTTTATGACTAAATTAGCTATAATATGTCTAATCCACACATAAAAGTGCAGAGATTGAAAAAAAACTTTAAATCGAAAAACAAGATTATTTCTAATTTTTAGCTCTTAACTTGGTCTAAAATATCTGTTTTCAATATTTTATGACTTAATAAGCTATAATATGTCTAATCCACACATAAAAGTGCAGAAATTGAAAAAAAAACTTTAAATCGGAAAACAAGATTATTTCTAATTTTTAGCTCTTAACTTGGTCTAAAATATCTGTTTTCAACATTTTATGACTAAATAAGCTATAATATGTCTAATCCACACATAAAAGTGCAGAAATTGAAAAACAACTTTAAATCGGAAAACAAGATTATTTCTAATTTTTAGCTCCTAACTTGGTCTAAAATATCTGTTTTCAACATTTTATGACTAAATAAGCTATAATATGTCTAATCCACACATAAAAGTGCAGAAATTGAAAAGAAACTTGAAATCGGAAAACAAGATTATTTCTAATTTTTAGCTCTTAACTTGGTTTAAAATATCTGTTTTTAACATCTTATGACTAAATAAGCTATAATATGTCTAATCCACACATAAAAGTGCAGAAATTGAAAAGAAACTTGAAAACGGAAAACAAGATTATTTCTAATTTTTAGCTCTTAACTTGGTCTAAAATATCTGTTTTCAACATTTTATGACTAAATAAGCTATAATATGTCTAATCCACACATAAAAGTGCAGAAATTGAAAAAAAACTTTAAATCGCAAAACAAGAATATTTCTAATTTTTAGCTCTTAACTTGGTCTAAAATATCTGTTTTCAACATTTTATGACTAAATAATCTATAATATGTCTAATCCACACATAAAAGTGCAGAAATTGAAAAAAACTTTAAATCGGAAAACAAGATTATTTCTAATTTTTAGCTCTTAACTTGGTCTAAAATATCTGTTTTCAACATTCTATGACTAAATAAGCTATATTATGTCTAATCCACACATAAAAGTGCAGAAATTGAAAAAAAAACTTTAAATCGGAAAACAAGATTATTTCTAATTTTTAGCTCTTAACTTGGTCTAAAATATCTGTTTTCAACATTTTATGACTAAATAAGCTATAATATGTCTAATCCACACATAAAAGTGCAGAAATTGAAAAGAAACTTGAAATCGGAAAACACGATTATTTCTAATTTTTAGCTCTTAACTTGGTATGAAATATCTGTTTTTAACATTTTATGACTAAATAAGCTATAATATGTCTAATCCACACATAAAAGTGCAGAAATTGAGAAAAAACTTTAAATCGGAAAACAAGATTATTTCTAATTTTTAGCTCTTAACTTGGTCTAAAATATCTGTTTTCAACATTTTATGACTAAATAAGCTATAATATGTCTAATCCACACATAAAAGTGCAGAAATTGAAAAAAAACTTTAAATCGGAAAACAAGATTATTTCTAATTTTTAGCTCTTAACTTGGTCTAAAATATCTGTTTCAACATTTTATGACTAAATAAGCTATAATATGTCTAATCCACACATAGAAGTGCAGAAATTGATAAAAAACTTTAAATCGGAAAACAAGATTATTTCTAATTTTTAGCTCTTAACTTGGTCTAAAATATCTGTTTTCAACATTTTATGACTAAATAAGCTATAATATGTCTAATCCACACATAAAAGTGCAGAAATTGAAAAAAAACTTCAAATCGGAAAACAAGATTATTTCTAATTTTTAGCTCTTAACTTGGTCTAAAATATCTGTTTTCAACATTTTATGACTAAATAAGCTATAATATGTCTAATCCACACATAAAAGTGCAGAAATTGAAAAAAAAACTTTAAATCGGAAAACAAGATTATTTCTAATTTTTAGCTCTTAACTTGGTCTAAAATATCTGTTTTCAACATTTTATGACTAAATTAGCTATAATATGTCTAATCCACACATAAAAGTGCAGAGATTGAAAAAAAACTTTAAATCGAAAAACAAGATTATTTCTAATTTTTAGCTCTTAACTTGGTCTAAAATATCTGTTTTCAATATTTTATGACTTAATAAGCTATAATATGTCTAATCCACACATAAAAGTGCAGAAATTGAAAAAAAACTTTAAATCGGAAAACAAGATTATTTCTAATTTTTAGCTCTTAACTTGGTCTAAAATATCTGTTTTCAACATTTTATGACTAAATAAGCTATAATATGTCTAATCCACACATAAAAGTGCAGAAATTGAAAAACAACTTTAAATCGGAAAACAAGATTATTTCTAATTTTTAGCTCCTAACTTGGTCTAAAATATCTGTTTTCAACATTTTATGACTAAATAAGCTATAATATGTCTAATCCACACATAAAAGTGCAGAAATTGAAAAGAAACTTGAAATCGGAAAACAAGATTATTTCTAATTTTTAGCTCTTAACTTGGTTTAAAATATCTGTTTTTAACATCTTATGACTAAATAAGCTATAATATGTCTAATCCAC
>CAUEHI010000582.1:0-35233 GCA_958507055.1 Crioceris asparagi
AGTTTTTGTTCAATTTATTCACTTTTATGTGTGGATTAGACATATTATAGCTTATTTAGTCATAAAATGTTGAAAACAGATATTTTAGACCAAATTAAGAGCTAAAAATTAGAAATAATCTTGTTTTCAGATTTCAAGTTTCTTTTCAATTTCTGCACTTTTATGTGTGGATTGTACATATTATAGCTTATTTAGTCATAAAATGTTGAAAACAGATATTTTAGACCAAGTTAAGAGCTAAAAATTAGAAATAATCTTGTTTTCAGATTTCAAGTTTCTTTTCAATTTCTGCACTTTTATGTGTGGATTGTACATATTATAGCTTATTTAGTCATAAAATGTTGAAAACAGATATTTTAGACCAAGTTAAGAGCTAAAAATTAGAAATAATCTTGTTTTCAGATTTCAAGATTTTGTTCAATTTATTCACTTTTATGTGTGGATTAGACATATTATAGCTTATTTAGTCATAAAATGTTGAAAACAGATATTTTAGACCAAGTTAAGAGCTAAAAATTAGAAATAATCTTGTTTTCAGATTTCAAGTTTTTGTTCAATTTATTCACTTTTATGTGTGGATTAGACATATTATAGCTTATTTAGTCATAAAATGTTGAAAACAGATATTTTAGACCAAGTTAAGAGCTAAAAATTAGAAATAATCTTGTTTTCAGATTTCAAGTTTCTTTTCAATTTCTGCACTTTTATGAGTGGATTGTACATATTATAGCTTATTTAGTCATAAAATGTTGAAAACAGATATTTTAGACCAAGTTAAGAGCTAAAAATTAGAAATAATCTTGTTTTCAGATTTCAAGATTTTGTTCAATTTATTCACTTTTATGTGTGGATTAGACATATTATAGCTCATTTAGTCATAAAATGTTGAAAACAGATATTTTAGACCAAGTTAAGAGCTAAAAATTAGAAATAATCTTGTTTTCAGATTTCAAGTTTTTGTTCAATTTATTCACTTTTATGTGTGGATTAGACATATTATAGCTTATTTAGTCATAAAATGTTGAAAACAGATATTTTAGACCAAGTTAAGAGCTAAAAATTAGAAATAATCTTGTTTTCAGATTTCAAGATTTTGTTCAATTTATTCACTTTTATGTGTGGATTGGACATATTATAGCTTATTTAGTCATAAAATGTTGAAAACAGATATTTTAGACCAAGTTAAGAGCTAAAAATTAGAAATAATCTTGTTTTCAGATTTCAAGTTTCTTTTCAATTTCTGCACTTTTATGTGTGGATTGTACATATTATAGCTTATTTAGTCATAAAATGTTGAAAACAGATATTTTAGACCAAGTTAAGAGCTAAAAATTAGAAATAATCTTGTTTTCAGATTTCAAGATTTTGTTCAATTTATTCACTTTTATGTGTGGATTAGACATATTATAGCTTATTTAGTCATAAAATGTTGAAAACAGATATTTTAGACCAAGTTAAGAGCTAAAAATTAGAAATAATCTTGTTTTCAGATTTCAAGTTTTTGTTCAATTTTTTCACTTTTATGTGTGGATTAGACATATTATAGCTTATTTAGTCATAAAATGTTGAAAACAGATATTTTAGACCAAGTTAAGAGCTAAAAATTAGAAATAATCTTGTTTTCAGATTTCAAGTTTCTTTTCAATTTCTGCACTTTTATGTGTGGATTGTACATATTATAGCTTATTTAGTCATAAAATGTTGAAAACAGATATTTTAGACCAAGTTAAGAGCTAAAAATTAGAAATAATCTTGTTTTCAGATTTCAAGATTTTGTTCAATTTATTCACTTTTATGTGTGGATTAGACATATTATAGCTTATTTAGTCATAAAATGTTGAAAACAGATATTTTAGACCAAGTTAAGAGCAAAAAATTAGAAATAATCTTGTTTTCAGATTTCAAGTTTTTGTTCAATTTATTCACTTTTATGTGTGGATTAGACATATTATAGCTTATTTAGTCATAAAATGTTGAAAACAGATATTTTAGACCAAGTTAAGAGCTAAAAATTAGAAATAATCTTGTTTTCAGATTTCAAGTTTCTTTTCAATTTCTGCACTTTTATGTGAGGATTGTACATATTATAGCTTATTTAGTCATAAAATGTTGAAAACAGATATTTTAGACCAAGTTAAGAGCTAAAAATTAGAAATAATCTTGTTTTCAGATTTCAAGATTTTGTTCATTTTATTCACTTTTATGTGTGGATTAGACATATTATGGCTTATTTAGTCATAAAATGTTGAAAACAGATATTTTAGACCAAGTTAAGAGCTAAAAATTAGAAATAATCTTGTTTTCAGATTTCAAGTTTCTTTTCAATTTCTGCACTTTTATGTGTGGATTGTACATATTATAGCTTATTCAGTCATAAAATGTTGAAAACAGATATTTTAGACCAAGTTAAGAGCTAAAAATTAGAAATAATCTTGTTTTCAGATTTCAAGATTTTGTTCAATTTATTCACTTTTATGTGTGGATTAGACATATTATAGCTTATTTAGTCATAAAATGTTGAAAACAGATATTTTAGACCAAGTTAAGAGCTAAAAATTAGAAATAATCTTGTTTTCAGATTTCAAGTTTTTGTTCAATTTATTCACTTTTATGTGTGGATTAGACATATTATAGCTTATTTAGTCATAAAATGTTGAAAACAGATATTTTAGACCAAGTTCAGAGCTAAAAATTAGAAATAATCTTGTTTTCAGATTTCAAGATTTTGTTCAATTTATTCACTTTTATGTGTGGATTCTACATATTATAGCTTATTTAGTCATAAAATGTTGAAAACAGATATTTTAGACCAAGTTAAGAGCTAAAAATTAGAAATAATCTTGTTTTCAGATTTCAAGATTTTGTTCAATTTATTCACTTTTATGTGTGGATTAGACATATTATAGCTTATTTAGTCATAAAATGTTGAAAACAGATATTTTAGACCAAGTTAAGAGCTAAAAATTAGAAATAATCTTGTTTTCAGATTTCAAGTTTTTGTTCAATTTATTCACTTTTATGTGTGGATTAGACATATTATAGCTTATTTAGTCATAAAATGTTGAAAACAGATATTTTAGACCAAGTTAAGAGCTAAAAATTAGAAATAATCTTGTTTTCAGATTTCAAGATTTTGTTCAATTTATTCACTTTTATGTGTGGATTAGACATATTATAGCTTATTTAGTCATAAAATGTTGAAAACAGATATTTTAGACCAAGTTAAGAGCTAGAAATTAGAAATAATCTTGTTTTCAGATTTCAAGTTTCTTTTCAATTTCTGCACTCTTATGTGTGGATTGTACATATTATAGCTTATTTAGTCATAAAATGTTGAAAACAGATATTTTAGACCAAGTTAAGAGCTAAAAATTAGAAATAATCTTGTTTTCAGATTTCAAGATTTTGTTCAATTTATTCACTTTTATGTGTGGATTAGACATATTATAGCTTATTTAGTCATAAAATGTTGAAAACAGATATTTTAGACCAAGTTAAGAGCTAAAAATTAGAAAAAATCTTGTTTTCAGATTTCAAGTTTTTGTTCAATTTATTCACTTTTATGTGTGGATTAGACATATTATAGCTTATTTAGTCATAAAATGTTGAAAACAGATATTTTAGACCAAGTTAAGAGCTAAAAATTAGAAATAATCTTGTTTTCAGATTTCAAGTTTCTTTTCAATTTCTGCATTTTTATGTGTGGATTGTACATATTATAGCTTATTTAGTCATAAAATGTTGAAAACAGATATTTTAGACCAAGTTAAGAGCTAAAAATTAGAAATAATCTTGTTTTCAGATTTCAAGATTTTGTTCAATTTATTCACTTTTATGTGTGGATTAGACATATTATAGCTTATTTAGTCATAAAATGTTGAAAACAGATATTTTAGACCAAGTTAAGAGCTAAAAATTAGAAATAATCTTGTTTTCAGATTTCAAGTTTTTGTTCAATTTATTCACTTTTATGTGTGGATTAGACATATTATAGCTTATTTAGTCATAAAATGTTGAAAACAGATATTTTAGACCAAGTTAAGAGCTAAAAATTAGAAATAATCTTGTTTTCAGATTTAATGTTTCTTTTCAATTTCTGCACTTTTATGTGTGGATTGTACATATTATAGCTTATTTAGTCATAAAATGTTGAAAACAGATATTTTAGACCAAGTTAAGAGCTAAAAATAAGAAATTATCTTGTTTTCAGATTTCAAGTTTCTTTTCAATTTCTGCACTTTTATGTGTGGATTGTACATATTATAGCTTATTTAGTCATAAAATGTTGTAAACAGATATTTTAGACCAAGTTAAGAGCTAAAAATTAGAAATAATCTTGTTTTCAGATTTCAAGATTTTGTTCAATTTATTCACTTTTATGTGTGGATTAGACATATTATAGCTTATTTAGTCATAAAATGTTGAAAACAGATATTTTAGACCAAGTTAAGAGCTAAAAATTAGAAAAAATCTTGTTTTCAGATTTCAAGTTTTTGTTCAATTTATTCACTTTTATGTGTGGATTAGACATATTATAGCTTATTTAGTCATAAAATGTTGAAAACAGATATTTTAGACCAAATTAAGAGCTAAAAATTAGAAATAATCTTGTTTTCAGATTTCAAGTTTCTTTTCAATTTCTGCACTTTTATGTGTGGATTGTACATATTATAGCTTATTTAGTCATAAAATGTTGAAAACAGATATTTTAGACCAAGTTAAGAGCTAAAAATTAGAAATAATCTTGTTTTCAGATTTCAAGTTTCTTTTCAATTTCTGCACTTTTATGTGTGGATTGTACATATTATAGCTTATTTAGTCATAAAATGTTGAAAACAGATATTTTAGACCAAGTTAAGAGCTAAAAATTAGAAATAATCTTGTTTTCAGATTTCAAGATTTTGTTCAATTTATGCACTTTTATGTGTGGATTAGACATATTATAGCTTATTTAGTCATAAAATGTTGAAAACAGATATTTTAGACCAAGTTAAGAGCTAAAAATTAGAAATAATCTTGTTTTCAGATTTCAAGTTTTTGTTCAATTTATTCACTTTTATGTGTGGATTAGACATATTATAGCTTATTTAGTCATAAAATGTTGAAAACAGATATTTTAGACCAAGTTAAGAGCTAAAAATTAGAAATAATCTTGTTTTCAGATTTCAAGTTTCTTTTCAATTTCTGCACTTTTATGAGTGGATTGTACATATTATAGCTTATTTAGTCATAAAATGTTGAAAACATATATTTTAGACCAAGTTAAGAGCTAAAAATTAGAAATAATCTTGTTTTCAGATTTCAAGATTTTGTTCAATTTATTCACTTTTATGTGTGGATTAGACATATTATAGCTCATTTAGTCATAAAATGTTGAAAACAGATATTTTAGACCAAGTTAAGAGCTAAAAATTAGAAATAATCTTGTTTTCAGATTTCAAGTTTTTGTTCAATTTATTCACTTTTATGTGTGGATTAGACATATTATAGCTTATTTAGTCATAAAATGTTGAAAACAGATATTTTAGACCAAGTTAAGAGCTAAAAATTAGAAATAATCTTGTTTTCAGATTTCAAGATTTTGTTCAATTTATTCACTTTTATGTGTGGATTGGACATATTATAGCTTATTTAGTCATACAATGTTGAAAACAGATATTTTAGACCAAGTTAAGAGCTAAAAATTAGAAATAATCTTGTTTTCAGATTTCAAGTTTCTTTTCAATTTCTGCACTTTTATGTGTGGATTAGACATATTATAGCTTATTTAGTCATAAAATGTTGAAAACAGATATTTTAGACCAAGTTAAGAGCTAAAAATTAGAAATAATCTTGTTTTCAGATTTCAAGTTTTTGTTCAATTTATTCACTTTTATGTGTGGATTAGACATATTATAGCTTATTTAGTCATAAAATGTTGAAAACAGATATTTTAGACCAAGTTAAGAGCTAAAAATTAGAAATAATCTTGTTTTCAGATTTCAAGTTTCTTTTCAATTTCTGCACTTTTATGTGTGGATTGTACATATTATAGCTTATTTAGTCATAAAATGTTGAAAACAGATATTTTAGACCAAGTTAAGAGCTAAAAATTAGAAATAATCTTGTTTTCAGATTTCAAGATTTTGTTCAATTTATTCACTTTTATGTGTGGATTAGACATATTATAGCTTATTTAGTCATAAAATGTTGAAAACAGATATTTTAGACCAAGTTAAGAGCTAAAAATTAGAAATAATCTTGTTTTCAGATTTCAAGTTTTTGTTCAATTTATTCACTTTTATGTGTGGATTAGACATATTATAGCTTATTTAGTCATAAAATGTTGAAAACAGATATTTTAGACCAAGTTAAGAGCTAAAAATTAGAAATAATCTTGTTTTCAGATTTCAAGTTTCTTTTCAATTTCTGCACTTTTATGAGTGGATTGTACATATTATAGCTTATTTAGTCATAAAATGTTGAAAAACAGATATTTTAGACCAAGTTAAGAGCTAAAAATTAGAAATAATCTTGTTTTCAGATTTCAAGATTTTGTTCAATTTATTCACTTTTATGTGTGGATTAGACATATTATAGCTCATTTAGTCATAAAATGTTGAAAACAGATATTTTAGACCAAGTTAAGAGCTAAAAATTAGAAATAATCTTGTTTTCAGATTTCAAGTTTTTGTTCAATTTATTCACTTTTATGTGTGGATTAGACATATTATAGCTTATTTAGTCATAAAATGTTGAAAACAGATATTTTAGACCAAGTTAAGAGCTAAAAATTAGAAATAATCTTGTTTTCAGATTTCAAGATTTTGTTCAATTTATTCACTTTTATGTGTGGATTGGACATATTATAGCTTATTTAGTCATACAATGTTGAAAACAGATATTTTAGACCAAGTTAAGAGCTAAAAATTAGAAATAATCTTGTTTTCAGATTTCAAGTTTCTTTTCAATTTCTGCACTTTTATGTGTGGATTAGACATATTATAGCTTATTTAGTCATAAAATGTTGAAAACAGATATTTTAGACCAAGTTAAGAGCTAAAAATTAGAAATAATCTTGTTTTCAGATTTCAAGTTTTTGTTCAATTTTTTCACTTTTATGTGTGGATTAGACATATTATAGCTTATTTAGTCATAAAATGTTGAAAACAGATATTTTAGACCAAATTAAGAGCTAAAAATTAGAAATAATCTTGTTTTCAGATTTCAAGTTTCTTTTCAATTTCTGCACTTTTATGTGTGGATTGTACATATTATAGCTTATTTAGTCATAAAATGTTGAAAACAGATATTTTAGACCAAGTTAAGAGCTAAAAATTAGAAATAATCTTGTTTTCAGATTTCAAGTTTCTTTTCAATTTCTGCACTTTTATGTGTGGATTGTACATATTATAGCTTATTTAGTCATAAAATGTTGAAAACAGATATTTTAGACCAAGTTAAGAGCTAAAAATTAGAAATAATCTTGTTTTCAGATTTCAAGATTTTGTTCAATTTATTCACTTTTATGTGTGGATTAGACATATTATAGCTTATTTAGTCATAAAATGTTGAAAACAGATATTTTAGACCAAGTTAAGAGCTAAAAATTAGAAATAATCTTGTTTTCAGATTTCAAGTTTTTGTTCAATTTATTCACTTTTATGTGTGGATTAGACATATTATAGCTTATTTAGTCATAAAATGTTGAAAACAGATATTTTAGACCAAGTTAAGAGCTAAAAATTAGAAATAATCTTGTTTTCAGATTTCAAGTTTCTTTTCAATTTCTGCACTTTTATGAGTGGATTGTACATATTATAGCTTATTTAGTCATAAAATGTTGAAAACAGATATTTTAGACCAAGTTAAGAGCTAAAAATTAGAAATAATCTTGTTTTCAGATTTCAAGATTTTGTTCAATTTATTCACTTTTATGTGTGGATTAGACATATTATAGCTCATTTAGTCATAAAATGTTGAAAACAGATATTTTAGACCAAGTTAAGAGCTAAAAATTAGAAATAATCTTGTTTTCAGATTTCAAGTTTTTGTTCAATTTATTCACTTTTATGTGTGGATTAGACATATTATAGCTTATTTAGTCATAAAATGTTGAAAACAGATATTTTAGACCAAGTTAAGAGCTAAAAATTAGAAATAATCTTGTTTTCAGATTTCAAGATTTTGTTCAATTTATTCACTTTTATGTGTGGATTGGACATATTATATCTTATTTAGTCATAAAATGTTGAAAACAGATATTTTAGACCAAGTTAAGAGCTAAAAATTAGAAATAATCTTGTTTTCAGATTTCAAGTTTCTTTTCAATTTCTGCACTTTTATGTGTGGATTGTACATATTATAGCTTATTTAGTCATAAAATGTTGAAAACAGATATTTTAGACCAAGTTAAGAGCTAAAAATTAGAAATAATCTTGTTTTCAGATTTCAAGATTTTGTTCAATTTATTCACTTTTATGTGTGGATTAGACATATTATAGCTTATTTAGTCATAAAATGTTGAAAACAGATATTTTAGACCAAGTTAAGAGCTAAAAATTAGAAATAATCTTGTTTTCAGATTTCAAGTTTTTGTTCAATTTTTTCACTTTTATGTGTGGATTAGACATATTATAGCTTATTTAGTCATAAAATGTTGAAAACAGATATTTTAGACCAAGTTAAGAGCTAAAAATTAGAAATAATCTTGTTTTCAGATTTCAAGTTTTTGTTCAATTTATTCACTTTTATGAGTGGATTAGACATATTATAGCTTATTTAGTCATAAAATGTTGAAAACAGATATTTTAGACCAAGTTAAGAGCTAAAAATTAGAAATAATCTTGTTTTCAGATTTCAAGATTTTGTTCAATTTATTCACTTTTATGTGTGGATTAGACATATTATAGCTTATTTAGTCATAAAATGTTGAAAACAGATATTTTAGACCAAGTTAAGAGCTAGAAATTAGAAATAATCTTGTTTTCAGATTTCAAGTTTCTTTTCAATTTCTGCACTCTTATGTGTGGATTGTACATATTATAGCTTATTTAGTCATAAAATGTTGAAAACAGATATTTTAGACCAAGTTAAGAGCTAAAAATTAGAAATAATCTTGTTTTCAGATTTCAAGATTTTGTTCAATTTATTCACTTTTATGTGTGGATTAGACATATTATAGCTTATTTAGTCATAAAATGTTGAAAACAGATATTTTAGACCAAGTTAAGAGCTAAAAATTAGAAAAAATCTTGTTTTCAGATTTCAAGTTTTTGTTCAATTTATTCACTTTTATGTGTGGATTAGACATATTATAGCTTATTTAGTCATAAAATGTTGAAAACAGATATTTTAGACCAAGTTAAGAGCTAAAAATTAGAAATAATCTTGTTTTCAGATTTCAAGTTTCTTTTCAATTTCTGCATTTTTATGTGTGGATTGTACATATTATAGCTTATTTAGTCATAAAATGTTGAAAACAGATATTTTAGACCAAGTTAAGAGCTAAAAATTAGAAATAATCTTGTTTTCAGATTTCAAGATTTTGTTCAATTAATTCACTTTTATGTGTGGATTAGACATATTATAGCTTATTTAGTCATAAAATGTTGAAAACAGATATTTTAGACCAAGTTAAGAGCTAAAAATTAGAAATAATCTTGTTTTCAGATTTCAAGTTTTTGTTCAATTTATTCACTTTTATGTGTGGATTAGACATATTATAGCTTATTTAGTCATAAAATGTTGAAAACAGATATTTTAGACCAAGTTAAGAGCTAAAAATTAGCAATAATCTTGTTTTCAGATTTCAAGTTTCTTTTCAATTTCTGCACTTTTATGAGTGGATTGTACATATTATAGCTTATTTAGTCATAAAATGTTGAAAACAGATATTTTAGACCAAGTTAAGAGCTAAAAATTAGAAATAATCTTGTTTTCAGATTTCAAGATTTTGTTCAATTTATTCACTTTTATGTGTGGATTAGACATATTATAGCTCATTTAGTCATAAAATGTTGAAAACAGATATTTTAGACCAAGTTAAGAGCTAAAAATTAGAAATAATCTTGTTTTCAGATTTCAAGTTTTTGTTCATTTATTCACTTTTATGTGTGGATTAGACATATTATAGCTTATTTAGTCATAAAATGTTGAAAACAGATATTTTAGACCAAGTTAAGAGCTAAAAATTAGAAATAATCTTGTTTTCAGATTTCAAGATTTTGTTCAATTTATTCACTTTTATGTGTGGATTGGACATATTATAGCTTATTTAGTCATAAAATGTTGAAAACAGATATTTTAGACCAAGTTAAGAGCTAAAAATTAGAAATAATCTTGTTTTCAGATTTCAAGTTTCTTTTCAATTTCTGCACTTTTATGTGTGGATTGTACATATTATAGCTTATTTAGTCATAAAATGTTGAAAACAGATATTTTAGACCAAGTTAAGAGCTAAAAATTAGAAATAATCTTGTTTTCAGATTTCAAGATTTTGTTCAATTTATTCACTTTTATGTGTGGATTAGACATATTATAGCTTATTTAGTCATAAAATGTTGAAAACAGATATTTTAGACCAAGTTAAGAGCTAAAAATTAGAAATAATCTTGTTTTCAGATTTCAAGTTTTTGTTCAATTTTTTCACTTTTATGTGTGGATTAGACATATTATAGCTTATTTAGTCATAAAATGTTGAAAACAGATATTTTAGACCAAGTTAAGAGCTAAAAATTAGAAATAATCTTGTTTTCAGATTTCAAGTTTCTTTTCAATTTCTGCACTTTTATGTGTGGATTGTACATATTATAGCTTATTTAGTCATAAAATGTTGAAAACAGATATTTTAGACCAAGTTAAGAGCTAAAAATTAGAAATAATCTTGTTTTCAGATTTCAAGATTTTGTTCAATTTATTCACTTTTATGTGTGGATTAGACATATTATAGCTTATTTAGTCATAAAATGTTGAAAACAGATATTTTAGACCAAGTTAAGAGCAAAAAATTAGAAATAATCTTGTTTTCAGATTTCAAGTTTTTGTTCAATTTATTCACTTTTATGTGTGGATTAGACATATTATAGCTTATTTAGTCATAAAATGTTGAAAACAGATATTTTAGACCAAGTTAAGAGCTAAAAATTAGAAATAATCTTGTTTTCAGATTTCAAGTTTCTTTTCAATTTCTGCACTTTTATGTGTGGATTGTACATATTATAGCTTATTTAGTCATAAAATGTTGAAAACAGATATTTTAGACCAAGTTAAGAGCTAAAAATTAGAAATAATCTTGTTTTCAGATTTCAAGATTTTGTTCAATTTATTCACTTTTATGTGTGGATTAGACATATTATAGCTTATTTAGTCATAAAATGTTGAAAACAGATATTTTAGACCAAGTTAAGAGCTAAAAATTAGAAATAATCTTGTTTTCCGATTTAAAGTTTTTGTTCAATTTATTCACTTTTATGTGTGGATTAGACATATTATAGCTTATTTAGTCATAAAATGTTGAAAACAGATATTTTAGACCAAGTTAAGAGCTAAAAATTAGAAATAATCTTGTTTTCAGATTTCAAGATTTTGTTCAATTTATTCACTTTTATGTGTGGATTAGACATATTATAGCTTATTTAGTCATAAAATGTTGAAAACAGATATTTTAGACCAAGTTAAGAGCTAAAAATTAGAAATAATCTTGGTTTCAGATTTCAAGTTTTTGTTCAATTTATTCACTTTTATGTGTGGATTAGACATATTATAGCTTATTTAGTCATAAAATGTTGAAAACAGATATTTTAGACCAAGTTAAGAGCTAAAAATTAGTAATAATCTTGTTTTCAGATTTCAAGTTTCTTTTCAATTTCTGCACTTTTATGTGTGGATTGTACAAATTATAGCTTATTTAGTCATAAAATGTTGAAAACAGATATTTTAGACCAAGTTAAGAGCTAAAAATTAGAAATAATCTTGTTTTCAGATTTCAAGATTTTGTTCAATTTATTCACTTTTATGTGTGGATTAGACATATTATAGCTTATTTAGTCATAAAATGTTGAAAACAGATATTTTAGACCAAGTTAAGAGCTAAAAATTAGAAATAATCTTGTTTTCAGATTTCAAGTTTTTGTTCAATTTATTCACTTTTATGTGTGGATTAGACATATTATAGCTTATTTAGTCATAAAATATTGAAAACAGATATTTTAGACCAAGTTAAGAGCTAAAAATTAGAAATAATCTTGTTTTCAGATTTAATGTTTCTTTTCAATTTCTGCACTTTTATGTGTGGATTGTACATATTATAGCTTATTTAGTCATAAAATGTTGAAAACAGATATTTTAGACCAAGTTAAGAGCTAAAAATAAGAAATTATCTTGTTTTCAGATTTCAAGTTTCTTTTCAATTTCTGCACTTTTATGTGTGGATTGTACATATTATAGCTTATTTAGTCATAAAATGTTGTAAACAGATATTTTAGACCAAGTTAAGAGCTAAAAATTAGAAATAATCTTGTTTTCAGATTTCAAGATTTTGTTCAATTTATTCACTTTTATGTGTGGATTAGACATATTATAGCTTATTTAGTCATAAAATGTTGAAAACAGATATTATAGACCAAGTTAAGAGCTAAAAATTAGAAAAAATCTTATTTTCCGATTTAAAGTTTTTGTTCAATTTATTCACTTTTATGTGTGGATTAGACATATTATAGCTTATTTAGTCATAAAATGTTGAAAACAGATATTTTAGACCAAGTTAAGAGCTAAAAATTAGAAATAATCTTGTTTTCAGATTTCAAGTTTCTTTTCAATTTCTGCACTTTTATGTGTGGATTGTACATATTATAGCTTATTTAGTCATAAAATGTTGAAAACAGATATTTTAGACCAAGTTAAGAGCTAAAAATTAGAAATAATCTTGTTTTCAGATTTCAAGATTTTGTTCAATTTATTCACTTTTATGTGTGGATTAGACATATTATAGCTTATTTAGTCATAAAATGTTGAAAACAGATATTTTAGACCAAGTTAAGAGCTAAAAATTAGAAATAATCTTGTTTTCAGATTTCAAGTTTTTGTTCAATTTATTCACTTTTATGTGTGGATTAGACATATTATAGCTTATTTAGTCATAAAATGTTGAAAACAGATATTTTAGACCAAGTTAAGAGCTAAAAATTAGAAATAATCTTGTTTTCAGATTTCAAGATTTTGTTCAATTTATTCACTTTTATGTGTGGATTAGACTTATTATAGCTTATTTAGTCATAAAATGTTGAAAACAGATATTTTAGACCAAGTTAAGAGCTAAAAATTAGAAATAATCTTGTTTTCAGATTTCAAGTTTTTGTTCAATTTATTCACTTTTATGTGTGGATTAGACATATTATAGCTTATTTAGTCATAAAATGTTGAAAACAGATATTTTAGACCAAATTAAGAGCTAAAAATTAGAAATAATCTTGTTTTCAGATTTCAAGTTTCTTTTCAATTTCTGCACTTTTATGTGTGGATTGTACATATTATAGCTTATTTAGTCATAAAATGTTGAAAACAGATATTTTAGACCAAGTTAAGAGCTAAAAATTAGAAATAATCTTCTTTTCAGATTTCAAGTTTCTTTTCAATTTCTGCACTTTTATGTGTGGATTGTACATATTAGAGCTTATTTAGTCATAAAATGTTGAAAACAGATATTTTAGACCAAGTTAAGAGCTAAAAATTAGAAATAATCTTGTTTTCAGATTTCAAGATTTTGTTCAATTTATTCACTTTTATGTGTGGATTAGACATATTATAGCTTATTTAGTCATAAAATGTTGAAAACAGATATTTTAGACCAAGTTAAGAGCTAAAAATTAGAAATAATCTTGTTTTCAGATTTCAAGTTTTTGTTCAATTTATTCACTTTTATGTGTGGATTAGACATATTATAGCTTATTTAGTCATAAAATGTTGAAAACAGATATTTTAGACCAAGTTAAGAGCTAAAAATTAGAAATAATCTTGTTTTCAGATTTCAAGTTTCTTTTCAATTTCTGCACTTTTATGTGTGGATTGTACATATTATAGCTTATTTAGTCATAAAATGTTGAAAACAGATATTTTAGACCAAGTTAAGAGCTAAAAATTAGAAATAATCTTGTTTTCCGATTTAAAGTTTTTGTTCAATTTATTCACTTTTATGTGTGGATTAGACATATTATAGCTTATTTAGTCATAAAATGTTGAAAACAGATATTTTAGACCAAGTTAAGAGCTAAAAATTAGAAATAATCTTGTTTTCAGATTTCAAGTTTCTTTTCAATTTCTGCACTTTTATGTGTGGATTGTACATATTATAGCTTATTTAGTCATAAAATGTTGAAAACAGATATTTTAGACCAAGTTAAGAGCTAAAAATTAGAAATAATCTTGTTTTCAGATTTCAAGATTTTGTTCAATTTATTCACTTTTATGTGTGGATTAGACATATTATAGCTTATTTAGTCATAAAATGTTGAAAACAGATAAGTTAAGAGCTAAAAATTAGAAATAATCTTGTTTTCCGATTTAAAGTTTTTGTTCAATTTATTCACTTTTATGTGTGGATTAGACATATTATAGCTTATTTCGTCATAAAATGTTGAAAACAGATATTTTAGACCAAGTTAAGAGCTAAAAATTAGAAATAATCTTGTTTTCAGATTTCAAGTTTCTTTTCAATTTCTGCACTTTTATGTGTGGATTGTACATATTATAGCTTATTTAGTCATAAAATGTTGAAAACAGATATTTTAGACCAAGTTAAGAGCTAAAAATTAGAAATAATCTTGTTTTCAGATTTCAAGATTTTGTTCAATTTATTAACTTTTATGTGTGGATTAGACATATTATAGCTTATTTAGTCATAAAATGTTGAAAACAGATATTTTAGACCAAGTTAAGAGCTAAAAATTAGAAATAATCTTGTTTTCAGATTTCAAGTTTTTGTTCAATTTATTCACTTTTATGTGTGGATTAGACATATTATAGCTTATTTAGTCATAAAATGTTGAAAACAGATATTTTAGACCAAGTTAAGAGCTAAAAATTAGAAATAATCTTGTTTTCAGATTTCAAGTTTCTTTTCAATTCCTGCACTTTTATGTGTGGATTGTACATATTATAGCTTATTTAGTCATAAAATGTTGAAAACAGATATTTTAGACCAAGTTAAGAGCTAAAAATTAGAAATAATCTTGTTTTCAGATTTCAAGATTTTGTTCAATTTATTCACTTTTATGTGTGGATTAGACATATTATAGCTTATTTAGTCATAAAATGTTGAAAACAGATATTTTAGACCAAGATAAGAGCTAAAAATTAGAAATAATCTTGTTTTCAGATTTAATGTTTCTTTTCAATTTCTGCACTTTTATGTGTGGATTGTACATATTATAGCTTATTTAGTCATAAAATGTTGAAAACAGATATTTTAGACCAAGTTAAGAGCTAAAAATAAGAAATTATCTTGTTTTCAGATTTCAAGTTTCTTTTCAATTTCTGCACTTTTATGTGTGGATTGTACATATTATAGCTTATTTAGTCATAAAATGTTGTAAACAGATATTTTAGACCAAGTTAAGAGCTAAAAATTAGAAATAATCTTGTTTTCAGATTTCAAGATTTTGTTCAATTTATTCACTTTTATGTGTGGATTAGACATATTATAGCTTATTTAGTCATAAAATGTTGAAAACAGATATTTTAGACCAAGTTAAGAGCTAAAAATTAGAAAAAATCTTATTTTCCGATTTAAAGTTTTTGTTCAATTTATTCACTTTTATGTGTGGATTAGACATATTATAGCTTATTTAGTCATAAAATGTTGAAAACAGATATTTTAGACCAAGTTAAGAGCTAAAAATTAGAAATAATCTTGTTTTCAGATTTCAAGTTTCTTTTCAATTTCTGCACTTTTATGTGTGGATTGTACATATTATAGCTTATTTAGTCATAAAATGTTGAAAACAGATATTTTAGACCAAGTTAAGAGCTAAAAATTAGAAATAATCTTGTTTTCAGATTTCAAGATTTTGTTCAATTTATTCACTTTTATGTGTGGATTAGACATATTATAGCTTATTTAGTCATAAAATGTTGAAAACAGATATTTTAGACCAAGTTAAGAGCTAAAAATTAGAAATAATCTTGTTTTCAGATTTCAAGTTTTTGTTCAATTTATTCACTTTTATGTGTGGATTAGACATATTATAGCTTATTTAGTCATAAAATGTTGAAAACAGATATTTTAGACCAAGTTAAGAGCTAAAAATTAGAAATAATCTTGTTTTCAGATTTCAAGATTTTGTTCAATTTATTCACTTTTATGTGTGGATTAGACTTATTATAGCTTATTTAGTCATAAAATGTTGAAAACAGATATTTTAGACCAAGTTAAGAGCTAAAAATTAGAAATAATCTTGTTTTCAGATTTCAAGTTTTTGTTCAATTTATTCACTTTTATGTGTGGATTAGACATATTATAGCTTATTTAGTCATAAAATGTTGAAAACAGATATTTTAGACCAAATTAAGAGCTAAAAATTAGAAATAATCTTGTTTTCAGATTTCAAGTTTCTTTTCAATTTCTGCACTTTTATGTGTGGATTGTACATATTATAGCTTATTTAGTCATAAAATGTTGAAAACAGATATTTTAGACCAAGTTAAGAGCTAAAAATTAGAAATAATCTTCTTTTCAGATTTCAAGTTTCTTTTCAATTTCTGCACTTTTATGTGTTGATTGTACATATTATAGCTTATTTAGTCATAAAATGTTGAAAACAGATATTTTAGACCAAGTTAAGAGCTAAAAATTAGAAATAATCTTGTTTTCAGATTTCAAGATTTTGTTCAATTTATTCACTTTTATGTGTGGATTAGACATATTATAGACATATTATAGCTTATTTAGTCATAAAATGTTGAAAACAGATATTTTAGACCAAGTTAAGAGCTAAAAATTAGAAATAATCTTGTTTTCAGATTTCAAGTTTTTGTTCAATTTATTCACTTTTATGTGTGGATTAGACATATTATAGCTTATTTAGTCATAAAATGTTGAAAACAGATATTTTAGACCAAGTTAAGAGCTAAAAATTAGAAATAATCTTGTTTTCAGATTTCAAGTTTCTTTTCAATTTCTGCACTTTTATGTGTGGGTTGTACATATTATAGCTTATTTAGTCATAAAATGTTGAAAACAGATATTTTAGACCAAGTTAAGAGCTAAAAATTAGAAATAATCTTGTTTTCCGATTTAAAGTTTTTGTTCAATTTATTCACTTTTATGTGTGGATTAGACATATTATAGCTTATTTAGTCATAAAATGTTGAAAGCAGATATTTTAGACCAAGTTAAGAGCTAAAAATTAGAAATAATCTTGTTTTCAGATTTCAAGTTTCTTTTCAATTTCTGCACTTTTATGTGTGGATTGTACATATTATAGCTTATTTAGTCATAAAATGTTGATAACAGATATTTTAGACCAAGTTAAGAGCTAAAAATTAGAAATAATCTTGTTTTCAGATTTCAAGATTTTGTTCAATTTATTCACTTTTATGTGTGGATTAGACATATTATAGCTTATTTAGTCATAAAATGTTGAAAACAGATATTTTAGACCAAGTTAAGAGCTAAAAATTAGAAATATTCTTGTTTTCCGATTTAAAGTTTTTGTTCAATTTATTCACTTTTATGTGTGGATTAGACATATTATAGCTTATTTCGTCATAAAATGTTGAAAACAGATATTTTAGACCAAGTTAAGAGCTAAAAATTAGAAATAATCTTGTTTTCAGATTTCAAGTTTCTTTTCAATTTCTGCACTTTTATGTGTGGATTGTACATATTATAGCTTATTTAGTCATAAAATGTTGAAAACAGATATTTTAGACCAAGTTAAGAGCTAAAAATTAGAAATAATCTTGTTTTCAGATTTCAAGATTTTGTTCAATTTATTAACTTTTATGTGTGGATTAGACATATTATAGCTTATTTAGTCATAAAATGTTGAAAACAGATATTTTAGACCAAGTTAAGAGCTAAAAATTAGAAATAATCTTGTTTTCAGATTTCAAGTTTTTGTTCAGTTTATTCACTTTTATGTGTGGATTAGACATATTATAGCTTATTTAGTCATAAAATGTTGAAAACAGATATTTTAGACCAAGTTAAGAGCTAAAAATTAGAAATAATCTTGTTTTCAGATTTCAAGTTTCTTTTCAATTCTGCACTTTTATGTGTGGATTGTACATATTATAGCTTATTTAGTCATAAAATGTTGAAAACAGATATTTTAGACCAAGTTAAGAGCTAAAAATTAGAAATAATCTTGTTTTCAGATTTCAAGATTTTGTTCAATTTATTCACTTTTATGTGTGGATTAGACATATTATAGCTTATTTAGTCATAAAATGTTGAAAACAGATATTTTAGACCAAGATAAGAGCTAAAAATTAGAAATAATCTTGTTTTCAGATTTCAAGTTTTTGTTCAATTTATTCACTTTTATGTGTGGATTAGACATATTATAGCTTATTTAGTCATAAAATGTTGAAAACAGATATTTTAGACCAAGTTAAGAGCTAAAAATTAGAAATAATCTTGTTTTCAGATTTCAAGTTTTTGTTCAATTTATTCACTTTTATGTGTGGATTAGACATATTATAGCTTATTTAGTCATAAAATGTTGAAAACAGATATTTTAGACCAAGTTAAGAGCTAAAAATTAGAAATAATCTTGTTTTCAGATTTCAAGTTTCTTTTCAATTTCTGCACTTTTATGTGTGGATTGTACATATTATAGCTTATTTAGTCATAAAATGTTGAAAACAGATATTTTAGACCAAGTTAAGAGCTAAAAATTAGAAATAATCTTGTTTTCAGATTTCAAGATTTTGTTCAATTTATTCACTTTTATGTGTGGATTAGACATATTATAGCTTATTTAGTCATAAAATGTTGAAAACAGATATTTTAGACCAAGTTAAGAGCTAAAAATTAGAAATAATCTTGCTTTCAGATTTCAAGTTTCTTTTCAATTTCTGCACTTTTATGTGTGGATTGTACATATTATAGCTTATTTAGTCATAAAATGTTGAAAACAGATATTTTAGACCAAGTTAAGAGCTAAAAATTAGAAATAATCTTGTTTTCAGATTTCAAGTTTCTTTTCAATTCCTGCACTTTTATGTGTGGATTGTACATATTATAGCTTATTTAGTCATAAAATGTTGAAAACAGATATTTTAGACCAAGTTAAGAGCTAAAAATTAGAAATAATCTTGTTTTCAGATTTCAAGATTTTGTTCAATTTATTCACTTTTATGTGTGGATTAGACATATTATAGCTTATTTAGTCATAAAATGTTGAAAACAGATATTTTAGACCAAGATAAGAGCTAAAAATTAGAAATAATCTTGTTTTCAGATTTCAAGTTTTTGTTCAATTTATTCACTTTTATGTGTGGATTAGACATATTATAGCTTATTTAGTCATAAAATGTTGAAAACAGATATTTTAGACCAAGTTAAGAGCTAAAAATTAGAAATAATCTTGTTTTCAGATTTCAAGTTTTTGTTCAATTTATTCACTTTTATGTGTGGATTAGACATATTATAGCTTATTTAGTCATAAAATGTTGAAAACAGATATTTTAGACCAAGTTAAGAGCTAAAAATTAGAAATAATCTTGTTTTCAGATTTCAAGTTTCTTTTCAATTTCTGCACTTTTATGTGTGGATTGTACATATTATAGCTTATTTAGTCATAAAATGTTGAAAACAGATATTTTAGACCAAGTTAAGAGCTAAAAATTAGAAATAATCTTGTTTTCAGATTTCAAGATTTTGTTCAATTTATTCACTTTTATGTGTGGATTAGACATATTATAGCTTATTTAGTCATAAAATGTTGAAAACAGATATTTTAGACCAAGTTAAGAGCTAAAAATTAGAAATAATCTTGCTTTCAGATTTCAAGTTTCTTTTCAATTTCTGCACTTTTATGTGTGGATTGTACATATTATAGCTTATTTAGTCATAAAATGTTGAAAACAGATATTTTAGACCAAGTTAAGAGCTAAAAATTAGAAATAATCTTGTTTTCAGATTTCAAGATTTTGTTCAATTTATTCACTTTTATGTGTGGATTAGACATATTATAGCTTATTTAGTCATAAAATGTTGAAAACAGATATTTTAGACCAAGTTAAGAGCTAAAAATTAGAAATAATCTTGTTTTCAGATTTCAAGTTTTTGTTCAATTTATTCACTTTTATGTGTGGATTAGACATATTATAGCTTATTTAGTCATAAAATGTTGAAAACAGATATTTTAGACCAAGTTAAGAGCTAAAAATTAGAAATAATCTTGTTTTCAGATTTCAAGTTTCTTTTCAATTTCTGCACTTTTATGTGTGGATTGTACATATTATAGCTTATTTAGTCATAAAATGTTGAAAACAGATATTTTAGACCAAGTTAAGAGCTAAAAATTAGAAATAATCTTGTTTTCAGATTTCAAGATTTTGTTCAATTTATTCACTTTTATGTGTGGATTAGACATATTATAGCTTATTTAGTCATAAAATGTTGAAAACAGATATTTTAGACCAAGTTAAGAGCTAAAAATTAGAAATAATCTTGTTTTCAGATTTCAAGTTTTTGTTCAATTTATTCACTTTTATGTGTGGATTAGACATATTATAGCTTATTTAGTCATAAAATGTTGAAAACAGATATTTTAGACCAAGTTAAGAGCTAAAAATTAGAAATAATCTTGTTTTCAGATTTCAAGTTTCTTTTCAATTTCTGCACTTTTATGTGTGGATTGTACATATTATAGCTTATTTAGTCATAAAATGTTGAAAACAGATATTTTAGACCAAGTT
Source organism: Crioceris asparagi (assembly GCA_958507055.1). NCBI lineage: Eukaryota > Metazoa > Arthropoda > Insecta > Coleoptera > Chrysomelidae > Crioceris > Crioceris asparagi. The sequence continues at coordinate 20,905 of CAUEHI010000582.1, forward strand.
AAGAGCTAAAAATTAGAAATAATCTTGTTTTCAGATTTCAAGATTTTGTTCAATTTATTCACTTTTATGTGTGGATTAGACATATTATAGCTTATTTAGTCATAAAATGTTGAAAACAGATATTTTAGACCAAGTTAAGAGCTAAAAATTAGAAATAATCTTGTTTTCAGATTTCAAGTTTTTGTTCAATTTATTCACTTTTATGTGTGGATTAGACATATTATAGCTTATTTAGTCATAAAATGTTGAAAACAGATATTTTAGACCAAGTTAAGAGCTAAAAATTAGAAATAATCTTGTTTTCAGATTTCAAGTTTCTTTTCAATTTCTGCACTTTTATGTGTGGATTGTACATATTATAGCTTATCTAGTCATAAAATGTTGAAAACAGATATTTAAACCAAGTTAAGAGCTAAAAATTAGAAATAATCGTGTTTTCAGATTTCAAGTTTTTGTTCAATTTATTCACTTTTATGTGTGGATTAGACATATTATAGCTTATTTAGTCATAAAATGTTGAAAACAGATATTTTAGACCAAGTTAAGAGCTAAAAATTAGAAATAATCTTGTTTTCAGATTTCAAGTTTCTTTTCAAAATCTGCACTTTTATGTGTGGATTGTACATATTATAGCTTATTTAGTCATAAAATGTTGAAAACAGATACTTTAGACCAAGTTAAGAGCTAAAAATTAGAAATAATCTTGTTTTCAGATTTCAAGATTTTGTTCAATTTCTGCACTTTTATGTGTGGATTGTACATATTATAGCTTATTTAGTCATAAAATGTTGAAAACAGATATTTTAGACCAAGTTAAGAGCTAAAAATTAGAAATAATCTTGTTTTCAGATTTCAAGATTTTGTTCAATTTATTCACTTTTATGTGTGGATTAGACATATTATAGCTTATTTAGTCATAAAATGTTGAAAACAGATATTTTAGACCAAGTTAAGAGCTAAAAATTAGAAATAATCTTGTTTTCAGATTTCAAGTTTTTGTTCAATTTATTCACTTTTATGTGTGGATTAGACATATTATAGCTTATTTAGTCATAAAATGTTGAAAACAGATATTTTAGACCAAGTTAAGAGCTAAAAATTAGAAATAATCTTGTTTTCAGATTTCAAGTTTCTTTTCAATTTCTGCACTTTTATGTGTGGATTGTACATATTATAGCTTATTTAGTCATAAAATGTTGAAAACAGATATTTTAGACCAAGTTAAGAGCTAAAAATTAGAAATAATCTTGTTTTCAGATTTCAAGATTTTGTTCAATTTATTCACTTTTATGTGTGGATTAGACATATTATAGCTTATTTAGTCATAAAATGTTGAAAACAGATATTTTAGACCAAGTTAAGAGCTAAAAATTAGAAATAATCTTGTTTTCAGATTTCAAGTTTTTGTTCAATTTATTCACTTTTATGTGTGGATTAGACATATTATAGCTTATTTAGTCATAAAATGTTGAAAACAGATATTTTAGACCAAGTTAAGAGCTAAAAATTAGAAATAATCTTGTTTTCAGATTTCAAGTTTCTTTTCAATTTCTGCACTTTTATGTGTGGATTGTACATATTATAGCTTATTTAGTCATAAAATGTTGAAAACAGATATTTTAGACCAAGTTAAGAGCTAAAAATTAGAAATAATCTTGTTTTCAGATTTCAAGATTTTGTTCAATTTATTCACTTTTATGTGTGGATTAGACATATTATAGCTTATTTAGTCATAAAATGTTGAAAACATATATTTTAGACCAAGTTAAGAGCTAAAAATTAGAAATAATCTTGTTTTCAGATTTCAAGTTTTTGTTCAATTTATTCACTTTTATGTGTGGATTAGACATATTATAGCTTATTTAGTCATAAAATGTTGAAAACAGATATTTTAGACCAAGTTAAGAGCTAAAAATTAGAAATAATCTTGTTTTCAGATTTCAAGTTTCTTTTCAATTTCTGCACTTTTATGTGTGGATTGTACATATTATAGCTTATCTAGTCATAAAATGTTGAAAACAGATATTTAAACCAAGTTAAGAGCTAAAAATTAGAAATAATCGTGTTTTCAGATTTCAAGTTTTTGTTCAATTTATTCACTTTTATGTGTGGATTAGACATATTATAGCTTATTTAGTCATAAAATGTTGAAAACAGATATTTTAGACCAAGTTAAGAGCTAAAAATTAGAAATAATCTTGTTTTCAGATTTCAAGTTTCTTTTCAAAATCTGCACTTTTATGTGTGGATTGTACATATTATAGCTTATTTAGTCATAAAATGTTGAAAACAGATACTTTAGACCAAGTTAAGAGCTAAAAATTAGAAATAATCTTGTTTTCAGATTTCAAGATTTTGTTCAATTTATTCACTTTTATGTGTGGATTAGACATATTATAGCTTATTTAGTCATAAAATGTTGAAAACAGATATTTTAGACCAAGTTAAGAGCTAAAAATTAGAAATAATCTTGTTTTCAGATTTCAAGTTTTTGTTCAATTTATTCACTTTTATGTGTGGATTAGATATATTATAGCTTATTTAGTCATAAAATGTTGAAAACAGATATTTTAGACCAAGTTAAGAGCTAAAAATTAGAAATAATCTTGTTTTCAGATTTCAAGTTTCTTTTCAATTTCTGCACTTTTATGTGTGGATTGTACATATTATAGCTTATTTAGTCATAAAATGTTGAAAACAGATATTTTAGACCAAGTTAAGAGCTAAAAATTAGAAATAATCTTGTTTTCAGATTTCAAGATTTTGTTCAATTTATTCACTTTTATGTGTGGATTAGACATATTATAGCTTATTTAGTCATAAAATGTTGAAAACAGATATTTTAGTACAAGTTTCTTTTCAATTTCTGCACTTTTATGTGTGGATTAGACATATTATAACTTATTTAGTCATAAAATGTTGAAAACAGATATTTTAGACCAAGTTAAGAGCTAAAAATTAGAAATAATCTTGTTTTCCGATTTAAAGTTTTTTTTCAATTTCTGCACTTTTATGTGTGGATTAGACATATTATAGCTTATTTAGTCATAAAATGTTGAAAACAGATATTTTAGACCAAGTTAAGAGCTAAAAATGAGAACTAATCTTGTTTTCCGATTTAAAGTTTTTTTTCAATTTCTGCACTTTTATGTGTGGATTAGACATATTATAGCTTATGTAGTCATAAAATGTTGAAAACAGATATTTTAGACCAAGTTAAGAGCTAAAAATTAGAAATAATCTTGTTTTCCGATTTCAAGTTTCTTTTCAATTTCTGCACTTTTATGTGTGGATTAGATATATTATAGCTTATTTAGTCATAAAATGTTGAAAACAGATATTTTAGACCAAGTTAAGAGCTAAAAGTTAGAAATAATCTTGTTTTCCGATTTAAAGTTTTTTTTCAATTTCTGCACTTTTATGTGTGGATTAGACATATTATAGCTTATTCAGTCATAAAATGTTGAAAACAGATATTTTAGACCAAGTTAAGAGCTAAAAATTAGAAATAATCTTGTTTTCCGATTTAAAGTTTTTTTTCAATTTCTGCACTTTTATGGGTGGATTAGACATATTATAGCTTATTTAGTCATAAAATGTTGAAAACAGATATCTTAGACCAAGTTAAGAGCTAAAAATTAGAGATAATCTTGTTTTCCGATTTAAAGTTTTTTTTTCAATTTCTGCACTTTTATGTGTGGATCAGACATATTATAGCTTATTTAGTCATAAAATGTTGAAAACAGATATTTTAGACCAAGTTAAGAGCTAAAAATTAGAAATAATCTTGTTTTCCGATTTAAAGATTTTTTTCAATTTCTGCACTTTTATGTGTGAATTAGACATATTATAGCTTATTTAGTCATACAATGTTGAAAACAGATATTTTAGACCAAGTTAAGAGCTAAAAATTAGAAATAATCTTGTTTTCAGATTTCAAGTTTCTTTTCAATTTCTGCACTTTTATGTGTGGATTAGACATATTATAGCTTATTTAGTCATAAAATGTTGAAAACAGATATTTTAGACCAAGTTAAGAGCTAAAAATTAGAAATAATCTTGTTTTCCGATTTAAAGTGTTTTTTCAATTTCTGCACTTTTATGTGTGGATTAGACATATTATAGCTTATTTAGTCATAAAATGTTGAAAACAGATATTTTAGACCAAGTTAGGAGCTAAAAATTAGAAATAATCTTGTTTTCCGATTTAAAGTTTTTTTTCAATTTCTGCACTTTTATGTGTGGATTAGACATATTATAGCTTATTTAGTCATAAAATGTTGAAAACAGATATTTTAGACCAAGTTAAGAGCTAAAAATTAGAAATAATCTTGTTTTCCGATTTAAAGTTTTTTTTCAATTTCTGCACATTTATGTGTGGATTAGACATATTATAGCTTATTTTGTCATAAAATGTTGAAAACAGATATTTTAGACCAAGTTAAGAGCTAAAAATTAGAAATAATCATGTTCTCCGATTTCAAGTTTCTTTTCAATTTCTGCACTTTTATGTGTGGATTAGACATATTATAGCTTATTTAGTCATAAAATGTTGAAAACAGATATTTAAGACCAAGTTAAGAGCTAAAAATTAGAAATAATCTTGTTTTCCGATTTAAAGTTTTTTTTCAATTTCTGTACTTTTATGTGTGGATTAGACATATTATAGCTTATTTAGTCATAAAATGTTGAAAACAGATATTTTAGACCAAGTTAAGAGCTAAAAATTAGAAATAATCTTGTTTTCAGATTTCAAGTTTCTTTTCAATTTCTGCACTTTTATGTGTGGATTGTACATATTATAGCTTATCTAGTCATAAAATGTTGAAAACAGATATTTAAACCAAGTTAAGAGCTAAAAATTAGAAATAATCGTGTTTTCAGATTTCAAGTTTTTGTTCAATTTATTCACTTTTATGTGTGGATTAGACATATTATAGCTTATTTAGTCATAAAATGTTGAAAACAGATATTTTAGACCAAGTTAAGAGCTAAAAATTAGAAATAATCTTGTTTTCAGATTTCAAGTTTCTTTTCAAAATCTGCACTTTTATGTGTGGATTGTACATATTATAGCTTATTTAGTCATAAAATGTTGAAAACAGATACTTTAGACCAAGTTAAGAGCTAAAAATTAGAAATAATCTTGTTTTCAGATTTCAAGATTTTGTTCAATTTCTGCACTTTTATGTGTGGATTGTACATATTATAGCTTATTTAGTCATAAAATGTTGAAAACAGATATTTTAGACCAAGTTAAGAGCTAAAAATTAGAAATAATCTTGTTTTCAGATTTCAAGATTTTGTTCAATTTATTCACTTTTATGTGTGGATTAGACATATTATAGATTATTTAGTCATAAAATGTTGAAAACAGATATTTTAGACCAAGTTAAGAGCTAAAAATTAGAAATAATCTTGTTTTCAGATTTCAAGTTTTTGTTCAATTTATTCACTTTTATGTGTGGATTAGACATATTATAGCTTATTTAGTCATAAAATGTTGAAAACAGATATTTTAGACCAAGTTAAGAGCTAAAAATTAGAAATAATCTTGTTTTCAGATTTCAAGTTTCTTTTCAATTTCTGCACTTTTATGTGTGGATTGTACATATTATAGCTTATTTAGTCATAAAATGTTGAAAACAGATATTTTAGACCAAGTTAAGAGCTAAAAATTAGAAATAATCTTGTTTTCAGATTTCAAGATTTTGTTCAATTTATTCACTTTTATGTGTGGATTAGACATATTATAGCTTATTTAGTCATAAAATGTTGAAAACAGATATTTTAGACCAAGTTAAGAGCTAAAAATTAGAAATAATCTTGTTTTCAGATTTCAAGTTTTTGTTCAATTTATTCACTTTTATGTGTGGATTAGACATATTATAGCTTATTTAGTCATAAAATGTTGAAAACAGATATTTTAGACCAAGTTAAGAGCTAAAAATTAGAAATAATCTTGTTTTCAGATTTCAAGTTTCTTTTCAATTTCTGCACTTTTATGTGTGGATTGTACATATTATAGCTTATTTAGTCATAAAATGTTGAAAACAGATATTTTAGACCAAGTTAAGAGCTAAAAATTAGAAATAATCTTGTTTTCAGATTTCAAGATTTTGTTCAATTTATTCACTTTTATGTGTGGATTAGACATATTATAGCTTATTTAGTCATAAAATGTTGAAAACATATATTTTAGACCAAGTTAAGAGCTAAAAATTAGAAATACTCTTGTTTTCAGATTTCAAGTTTTTGTTCAATTTATTCACTTTTATGTGTGGATTAGACATATTATAGCTTATTTAGTCATAAAATGTTGAAAACAGATATTTTAGACCAAGTTAAGAGCTAAAAATTAGAAATAATCTTGTTTTCAGATTTCAAGTTTCTTTTCAATTTCTGCACTTTTATGTGTGGATTGTACATATTATAGCTTATCTAGTCATAAAATGTTGAAAACAGATATTTAAACCAAGTTTTTGTTCAATTTATTCACTTTTATGTGTGGATTAGACATATTATAGCTTATTTAGTCATAAAATGTTTAAAACAGATATTTTAGACCAAGTTAAGAGCTAAAAATTAGAAATAATCTTGTTTTCAGATTTCAAGTTTCTTTTCAAAATCTGCACTTTTATGTGTGGATTGTACATATTATAGCTTATTTAGTCATAAAATGTTGAAAACAGATACTTTAGACCAAGTTAAGAGCTAAAAATTAGAAATAATCTTGTTTTCAGATTTCAAGATTTTGTTCAATTTATTCACTTTTATGTGTGGATTAGACATATTATAGCTTATTTAGTCATAAAATGTTGAAAACAGATATTTTAGACCAAGTTAAGAGCTAAAAATTAGAAATAATCTTGTTTTCAGATTTCAAGTTTTTGTTCAATTTATTCACTTTTATGTGTGGATTAGATATATTATAGCTTATTTAGTCATAAAATGTTGAAAACAGATATTTTAGACCAAGTTAAGAGCTAAAAATTAGAAATAATCTTGTTTTCAGATTTCAAGTTTCTTTTCAATTTCTGCACTTTTATGTGTGGATTGTACATATTATAGCTTATTTAGTCATAAAATGTTGAAAACAGATATTTTAGACCAAGTTAAGAGCTAAATATTAGAAATAATCTTGTTTTCAGATTTCAAGATTTTGTTCAATTTATTCACTTTTATGTGTGGATCAGACATATTATAGCTTATTTAGTCATAAAATGTTGAAAACAGATATTTTAGTACAAGTTTCTTTTCAATTTCTGCACTTTTATGTGTGGATTAGACATATTATAACTTATTTAGTCATAAAATGTTGAAAACAGATATTTTAGACCAAGTTAAGAGCTAAAAATTAGAAATAATCTTGTTTTCCGATTTAAAGTTTTTTTTCAATTTCTGCACTTTTATGTGTGGATTAGACATATTATAGCTTATTTAGTCATAAAATGTTGAAAACAGATATTTTAGACCAAGTTAAGAGCTTAAAATGAGAACTAATCTTGTTTTCCGATTTAAAGTTTTTTTTCAATTTCTGCACTTTTATGTGTGGATTAGACATATTATAGCTTATGTAGTCATAAAATGTTGAAAACAGATATTTCAGACCAAGTTAAGAGCTAAAAATTAGAAATAATCTTGTTTTCCGATTTCAAGTTTCTTTTCAATTTCTGCACTTTTATGTGTGGATTAGATATATTATAGCTTATTTAGTCATAAAATGTTGAAAACAGATATTTTAGACCAAGTTAAGAGCTAAAAGTTAGAAATAATCTTGTTTTCCGATTTAAAGTTTTTTTTCAATTTCTGCACTTTTATGTGTGGATTAGACATATTATAGCTTATTCAGTCATAAAATGTTGAAAACAGATATTTTAGACCAAGTTAAGAGCTAAAAATTAGAAATAATCTTGTTTTCCGATTTAAAGTTTTTTTTCAATTTCTGCACTTTTATGTGTGGATTAGACATATTATAGCTTATTTAGTCATAAAATGTTGAAAACAGATATCTTAGACCAAGTTAAGAGCTAAAAATTAGAGATAATCTTGTTTTCCGATTTAAAGTTTTTTTTTCAATTTCTGCACTTTTATGTGTGGATCAGACATATTATAGCTTATTTAGTCATAAAATGTTGAAAACAGATATTTTAGACCAAGTTAAGAGCTAAAAATTAGAAATAATCTTGTTTTCCGATTTAAAGATTTTTTTCAATTTCTGCACTTTTATGTGTGAATTAGACATATTATAGCTTATTTAGTCATACAATGTTGAAAACAGATATTTTAGACCAAGTTAAGAGCTAAAAATTAGAAATAATCTTGTTTTCAGATTTCAAGTTTCTTTTCAATTTCTGCACTTTTATGTGTGGATTAGACATATTATAGCTTATTTAGTCATAAAATGTTGAAAACAGATATTTTAGACCAAGTTAAGAGCTAAAAATTAGAAATAATCTTGTTTTCCGATTTAAAGTGTTTTTTCAATTTCTGCACTTTTATGTGTGGATTAGACATATTATAGCTTATTTAGTCATAAAATGTTGAAAACAGATATTTTAGACCAAGTTAGGAGCTAAAAATTAGAAATAATCTTGTTTTCCGATTTAAAGTTTTTTTTCAATTTCTGCACTTTTATGTGTGGATTAGACATATTATAGCTTATTTAGTCATAAAATGTTGAAAACAGATATTTTAGACAAAGTTAAGAGCTAAAAATTAGAAATAATCTTGTTTTCCGATTTAAAGTTTTTTTTCAATTTCTGCACATTTATGTGTGGATTAGACATATTATAGCTTATTTTGTCATAAAATGTTGAAAACAGATATTTTAGACCAAGTTAAGAGCTAAAAATTAGAAATAATCATGTTCTCCGATTTCAAGTTTCTTTTCAATTTCTGCACTTTTATGTGTGGATTAGACATATTATAGCTTATTTAGTCATAAAATGTTGAAAACAGATATTTAAGACCAAGTTAAGAGCTAAAAATTAGAAATAATCTTGTTTTCCGATTTAAAGTTTTTTTTCAATTTCTGCACTTTTATGTGTGGATTAGACATATTATAGCTTATTTAGTCATAAAATGTTGAAAACAGATATTTTAGACCAAGTTAAGAGCTAAAAATTATAAATAATCTTGTTTTCCGATTTAAAGTTTTTTTTCAATTTCTGCACTCTTATGTGTCGATTAGACATATTATAGCTTATTAAGTCATAAAATGTTGAAAACAGATATTTTAGACCAAGTTAAGAGCTAAAAATTAGAAATAATCTTGTTTTCCGATTTCAAGTTTTTTTTCAATTTCTGCACTTTTATGTGTGGATTAGACATATTATAGCTTATTTATTCATAAAATGTTGAAAACAGTTATCTTAGACCAAGTTAAGAGCTAAAAATTAGAAATAATCTTGTTTTCCGATTTAAAGTTTTTTTTCAATTTCTGCACTTTTATGTGTGGATTAGACATATTATAGCTTATTTAGTCATAAAATGTTGAAAACAGATATTTTAGACCAAGTTAAGAGCTAAAAATTAGAAATAATCTTGTTTTCCGATTTCAATTTTCTTTTCAATTTCTGCACTTTTATGTGTGGATTAGACATATTATAGCTTATTTAGTCATAAAATGTTGAAAACAGATATTTTAGACCAAGTTAAGAGCTAGAAGTTAGAAATAATCTTGTTTTCCGATTTAAAGTTTTTTTTCAATTTCTGCACTTTTATGTGTGGATAAGACATATTATAGCTTATTTAGTCATAAAATGTTGAAAACAGATATTTTAGACCAAGTTAAGAGCTAAAAATTAGAAATAATCTTGTTTTCCGATTTAAAGTTTTTTTTCAATTTCTGCACTTTTATGTGTGGATTAGACTTATTTAGTCATAAAATGTTGAAAACAGATATTTTAGACCAAGTTAAGAGCTAAAAATTAGAAATAATCTTGTTTTCCGATTTAAAGTTTTTTTTCAATTTCTGCACTTTTATGTGTGGATTAGACATATTATAGCTTATTTAGTCATAAAATGTTGAAAACAGATATTTTAGACCAAGTTAAGAGCTAAAAATTAGAAATAATCTTGTTTTCCGATTTAAAGTTTTTTTTCAATTTCTGCACTTTTATGTGTGGATTAGACATATTATAGCTTATTAAGTCATAAAATGTTGAAAACAGATATTTTAGACCGAGTTAAGAGCTAAAAATTAGAAATAATCTTGTTTTCCGATTTAAAGTTTTTTTTCAATTTCTGCACTTTTATGTGTGGATTAGACATATTATAGCTTATTTAGTCATAAAATGTTGAAAACAGATATTTTAGACCAAGTTAAGAGCTAAAAATTAGAAATAATCTTGTTTTCCGATTTAAAGTTTTTTTTTTAATTTCTGCACTTTTATGTGTGGATTAGACATATTATAGCTTATTTAGTCATAAAATGTTGAAAACAGATATCTTAGACCAAGTTAAGAGCTAAAAAATAGAAATAATCTTGTTTTCCGATTTAAAGTTTTTTTCAATTTCTGCACTTTTATGTGTGGATTAGACATATTATAGCTTATTAAGTCATAAAATGTTGAAAACAGATATTTTAGACCAAGTTAAGAGCTAAAAATTAGAAATAATCTTGTTTTCCGATTTAAAGTTTTTTTTCAATTTCTGCACTTTTATGTGTGGATTAGACATATTATAGCTTATTTAGTCATAAAATGTTGAAAACAGATATTTTAGACCAAGTTAAGAGCTAAAAATTAGAAATATTCTTGTTTTCCGATTTAAAGTTTTTTTTCAATTTCTGCACTTTTATGTGTGGATTAGACATATTATAGCTTATTTAGTCATAAAATGTTGAAAACAGATATTTTAGACCAAGTTAAGAGCTAAAAATTAGAAATAATCTTGTTAACCGATTTCAAGTTTCTTTTCAATTTCTGCACTTTTATGTGTGGATTAGATATACTATAGCTTATTTAGTCATAAAATGTTGAAAACAGATATTTTAGACCAAGTTAAGAGCTAAAAATTAGAAATAATCTTGTTTACCCATTTCAAGTTTCTTTTCAATTTCAGCACTTTTATGTGTGGCTTAGACATATTATAGCTTATTTAGTCATAAAATGTTGAAAACAGATATTTTAGACAAAGTTAAGAGCTAAAATTAGAAATAATCTTGTTTTCCGATTTAAAGTTTTTTTTTCAATTTCTGCACTTTTATGTGTGGATTAGACATATTATAGCTTATTTAGTCATAAAATGTTGAAAACAGATATTTTAGACCAAGTTAAGAGCTAAAAATTAGAAATAATCTTGTTTTCCGATTTCAAGTTTCTTTTCAATTTCTGCACTTTTATGTGTGGATTAGACATATTATAGCTTATTTAGTCATAAAATGTTGAAAACAGATATTTTAGACCAAGTTAAGAGCTAAAAGTTAGAAATAATCTTGTTTTCCGATTTAAAGTTTTTTTTCAATTTCTGCACTTTTATGTGTGGATTAGACATATTATAGCTTATTTATTCATAAAATGTTGAAAAAAGATATTTTAGACCAAGTTAAGAGCTAAAAATTAGAAATAATCTTGTTTTCCGATTTAAAGTTTTTTTTTCAATTTCTGCACTTTTATGTGTGGATTAGACATATTATAGCTTATTTAGTCATAAAATGTTGAAAACAGATATTTTAGACCAAGTTAAGAGCTAAAAATTAGAAATAATCTTGTCTTCCGATTTAAAGTTTTTTTTTCAATTTCTGCACTTTAATGTGTGGATTAGACATATTATAGCTTATTTAGTCATAAAATGTTGAAAACAGATATTTTAGACCAAGTTAAGAGCTAAAAATTAGAAATAATCTTGTTTTCCGATTTAACGTTTTTTTTCAATTTCTGCACTTTTATGTGTGGATTAGACATATTATAGCTTATTTAGTCATAAAATGTTGAAAACAGATATTTTAGACCAAGTTAAGAGCTAAAAATTAGAAATAATCTTGTTTTCCGATTTCAAGTTTCTTTTCGATTTCTGCACTTTTATGTGTGGATTAGACATATTATAGCTTATTTAGTCATAAAATGTTGAAAACAGATATTTTAGACCAAGTTAAGAGCTAAAAATTAGAAATAATCTTGTTTTCCGATTTAAAGATTTTTTTCAATTTCTGCACTTTTATGTGTGGATTAGACATATTATAGCTTATTTAGTCATAAAATGTTGAAAACAGATATTTTAGACCAAGGTAAGAGCTAAAAATTAGAAATAATCTTGTTTTCAGATTTAAAGTTTTATTTTCAAATTCTGCACTTTTATGTGTGAATTGGACATATTATAGCTTATTTAGTCATAAAATGTTGAAAACAGATATTTTAGACCAAGTTAAGAGCTAAAAATTAGAAATAATCTTGTTTTCCGATTTCAAGTTTCTTTTCAATTTCTGCACTTTTATGTGTGGATTAGACATATTATAGCTTATTTAGTCATAAAATGTTGAAAACAGATATTTTAGACCAAGTTACGAGCTAAAAATTAGAAATAATCTTGTTTTCCGATTTAAAGTGTTTTTTCAATTTCTGCACTTTTATGTGTGGATTAGACATATTATAGCTTATTTAGTCATAAAATGTTGAAAACAGATATTTTAGACCAAGTTAAGAGCTAAAAATTAGAAATAATCTTGTTTTCCGATTTAAAGTTTTTTTTTTCAATTTCTGCACTTTTATGTGTGGATCAGACATATTATAGCTTATTTAGTCATAAAATGTTGATAACAGATATTTTAGACCAAGTTAAGAGCTAAAAATTAGAAATAATCTTGTTTTCCGATTTAAAGTGTTTTTTCAATTTCTGCACTTTTATGTGTGGATTAGACATATTATAGCTTATTTAGTCATAAAATGTTGATAACAGATATTTTAGACCAAGTTAGGAGCTAAAAATTAGAAATAATCTTGTTTTCCGATTTAAAGTTTTTTTTCAATTTCTGCACTTTTATGTGTGGATTAGACATATTATAGCTTATTTAGTCATAAAATGTTGAAAACAGATATTTTAGACCAAGTTAAGAGCTAAAAATTAGAAATAATCTTGTTTTCCGATTTAAAGTTTTTTTTCAATTTCTGCACTTTTATGTGTGGATTAGACATATTATAGCTTATTTTGTCATAAAATGTTGAAAACAGATATTTTAGACCAAGTTAAGAGCTAAAAATTAGAAATAATCATGTTCTCCGATTTCAAGTTTCTTTTCAATTTCTGCACTTTTATGTGTGGATTAGACATATTATAGCTTATTTAGTCATAAAATGTTGAAAACAGATATTTTAGACCAAGTTAAGAGCTAAAAATTAGAAAAAATCTTGTTTTCCGATTTAAAGTTTTTTTTCAATTTCTGCACTTTTATGTGTGGATTAGACATATTATAGCTTATTAAGTCATAAAATGTTGAAAACAGATATTTTAGACCAAGTTAAGAGCTAAAAATTAGAAATAATCTTGTTTTCCGATTTCAAGTTTTTTTTCAATTTCTGCACTTTTATGTGTGGATTAGACATATTATAGCTTATTTATTCATAAAATGTTGAAAACAGATATCTTAGACCAAGTTAAGAGCTAAAAATTAGAAATAATCTTGTTTTCCGATTTAAAGTTTTTTTTCAATTTCTGCACTTTTATGTGTGGATTAGACATATTATAGCTTATTTAGTCATAAAATGTTGAAAACAGATATTTTAGATCAAGTTAAGAGCTAAAAATTAGAAATAATCTTGTTTTCCGATTTCAATTTTCTTTTCAATTTCTGCACTTTTATGTGTGGATTAGACATATTATAGCTTATTTAGTCATAAAATGTTGAAAACAGATATTTTACACCAAGTTAAGAGCTAGAAGTTAGAAATAATCTTGTTTTCCGATTTAAAGTTTTTTTTCAATTTCTGCACTTTTATGTGTGGATAAGACATATTATAGCTTATTTAGTCATAAAATGTTGAAAACAGATATTTTAGACCAAGTTAAGAGCTAAAAATTAGAAATAATCTTGTTTTCCGATTTAAAGTTTTTTTTCAATTTCTGCACTTTTATGTGTGGATTAGACATATTATAGCTTATTTTGTCATAAAATGTTGAAAACAGATATTTTAGACCAAGTTAAGAGCTAAAAATTAGAAATAATCATGTTCTCCGATTTCAAGTTTCTTTTCAATTTCTGCACTTTTATGTGTGGATTAGACATATTATAGCTTATTTAGTCATAAAATGTTGAAAACAGATATTTTAGACCAAGTTAAGAGCTAAAAATTAGAAAAAATCTTGTTTTCCGATTTAAAGTTTTTTTTCA
>CAUEHI010000583.1:5000-34253 GCA_958507055.1 Crioceris asparagi
TGGTGATGGTGATGGTGATGGTGATGGTGATGGTGATGGTGATGGTGATGGTGATGGTGATGGTGATGGTGATGGTGATGGTGATGGTGATGGTGATGGTGATGGGTGATGGTGATGGTGATGGTGATGGTGATGGTGATGGTGATGGTGATGGTGATGGTGATGGTGATGGTGATGGTGATGGTGATGGTGATGGTGATGGTGATGGTGATGGTGATGGTGATGGTGATGGTGATGGTGATGGTGATGGTGATGGTGATGGTGATGGTGATGGTGATGGTGATGGTGATGGTGATGGTGATGGTGATGGTGATGTGATGGTGATGGTGATGGTGATGGTGATGGTGATGGTGATGGTGATGTGATGGTGATGTGATGGTGATGGTGTGGTGATGGTGATGGTGATGGTGATGGTGATGGTGATGGTTGTGATGGTGATGGTGATGGTGATGGTGATGGTGATGGTGATGGTGATGGTGATGGTGATGGTGATGGTGATGGTGATGGTGATGGTGATGGTGATGGTGATGGTGATGGTGATGGTGATGGTGATGGTGATGGTGATGGTGATGGTGATGGTGATGGTGATGGTGATGGTGATGGTGATGGTGATGGTGATGGTGATGGTGATGGTGATGGTGATGGTGATGGTGATGGTGATGGTGATGGTGATGGTGATGGTGATGGTGATGGTGATGGTGATGGTGATGGTGATGGTGATGGTGATGGTGATGGTGATGGTGATGGTGATGGTGATGGTGATGGTGATGGTGATGGTGATGGTGATGGTGATGGTGATGGTGATGGTGATGGTGATGGTGATGGTGATGGTGATGGTGATGGTGATGGTGATGGTGATGTGATGGTGATGGTGATGGTGATGGTGATGGTGATGGTGATGGTGATGGTGATGGTGATGGTGATGGTGATGGTGATGGTGATGGTGATGGTGATGGTGATGGTGATGGTGATGGTGATGGTGATGGTGATGGTGATGGTGATGGTGATGGTGATGGTGATGGTGATGGTGATGGTGATGGTGATGGTGATGGTGATGGTGATGGTGATGGTGATGGTGATGTGATGGTGATGGTGATGGTGATGGTGATGGTGATGGTGATGGTGATGGTGATGGTGATGGTGATGGTGATGGTGATGGTGATGGTGATGGTGATGGTGATTGGTGATGGTGATGGTGATGGTGATGGTGATGGTGATGGTGATGGTGATGGTGATGGTGATGGTGATGGTGATGGTGATGGTGATGGTGATGGTGATGGTGATGGTGATGGTGATGGTGATGGTGATGGTGATGGTGATGGTGATGGTGATGGTGATGGTGATGGTGATGGTGATGGTGATGGTGATGGTGATGGTGATGGTGATGGTGATGGTGATGGTGATGGTGATGGTGATGGTGATGGTGATGGTGATGGTGATGGTGATGGTGATGGTGATGGTGATGGTGATGGTGATGGTGATGGTGATGGTGATGGTGATGGTGATGGTGATGGTGATGGTGATGGTGATGGTGATGGTGATGGTGATGGTGATGGTGATGGTGATGGTGATGGTGATGGTGATGGTGATGGTGATGGTGATGGTGATGGTGATGGTGATGGTGATGGTGATGGTGATGGTGATGGTGATGGTGATGGTGATGGTGATGGTGATGGTGATGGTGATGGTGATGGTGATGGTGATGGTGATGGTGATGGTGATGGTGATGGTGATGGTGATGTGATGGTGATGGTGATGGTGATGGTGATGGTGATGGTGATGGTGATGGTGATGGTGATGGTGATGGTGATGGTGATGGTGATGGTGATGGTGATGGTGATGGTGATGGTGATGGTGATGGTGATGGTGATGGTGATGGTGATGGTGATGGTGATGGTGATGGTGATGGTGATGGTGATGGTGATGGTGATGGTGATGGTGATGGTGATGGTGATGGTGATGGTGATGGTGATGGTGATGGTGATGGTGATGGTGATGGTGATGGTGATGGTGATGGTGATGGTGATGGTGATGGTGATGGTGATGGTGATGGTGATGGTGATGGTGATGGTGATGGTGATGGTGATGGTGATGGTGATGGTGATGGTGATGGTGATGGTGATGGTGATGGTGATGGTGATGGTGATGGTGATGGTGATGGTGATGGTGATGGTGATGGTGATGGTGATGGTGATGGTGATGGTGATGGTGATGGTGATGGTGATGGTGATGGTGATGGTGATGGTGATGGTGATGGTGATGGTGATGGTGATGGTGATGGTGATGGTGATGGTGATGGTGATGGTGATGGTGATGGTGATGGTGATGGTGATGGTGATGGTGATGGTGATGGTGATGGTGATGGTGATGGTGATGGTGATGGTGATGGTGATGGTGATGGTGATGGTGATGGTGATGGTGATGGTGATGGTGATGGTGATGGTGATGGTGATGGTGATGGTGATGGTGATGGTGATGGTGATGGTGATGGTGATGGTGATGGTGATGGTGATGGTGATGGTGATGGTGATGGTGATGGTGATGGTGATGGTGATGGTGATGGTGATGGTGATGGTGATGGTGATGGTGATGGTGATGGTGATGGTGATGGTGATGGTGATGGTGATGGTGATGGTGATGGTGATGGTGATGGTGATGGTGATGGTGATGGTGATGGTGATGGTGATGGTGATGGTGATGGTGATGGTGATGGTGATGGTGATGGTGATGGTGATGGTGATGGTGATGGTGATGGTGATGGTGATGGTGATGGTGATGGTGATGGTGATGGTGATGGTGATGGTGATGGTGATGGTGATGGTGATGGTGATGGTGATGGTGATGGTGATGGTGATGGTGATGGTGATGGTGATGGTGATGGTGATGGTGATGGTGATGGTGATGGTGATGGTGATGGTGATGGTGATGGTGATGGTGATGGTGATGGTGATGGTGATGGTGATGGTGATGGTGATGGTGATGGTGATGGTGATGGTGATGGTGATGGTGATGGTGATGGTGATGGTGATGGTGATGGTGATGGTGATGGTGATGGTGATGGTGATGGTGATGGTGATGGTGATGGTGATGGTGATGGTGATGGTGATGGTGATGGTGATGGTGATGGTGATGGTGATGGTGATGGTGATGGTGATGGTGATGGTGATGGTGATGGTGATGGTGATGGTGATGGTGATGGTGATGGTGATGGTGATGGTGATGGTGATGGTGATGGTGATGGTGATGGTGATGGTGATGGTGATGGTGATGGTGATGGTGATGGTGATGGTGATGGTGATGGTGATGGTGATGGTGATGGTGATGGTGATGGTGATGGTGATGGTGATGGTGATGGTGATGGTGATGGTGATGGTGATGGTGATGGTGATGGTGATGGTGATGGTGATGGTGATGGTGATGGTGATGGTGATGGTGATGGTGATGGTGATGGTGATGGTGATGGTGATGGTGATGGTGATGGTGATGGTGATGGTGATGGTGATGGTGATGGTGATGGTGATGGTGATGGTGATGGTGATGGTGATGGTGATGGTGATGGTGATGGTGATGGTGATGGTGATGGTGATGGTGATGGTGATGGTGATGGTGATGGTGATGGTGATGGTGATGGTGATGGTGATGGTGATGGTGATGGTGATGGTGATGGTGATGGTGATGGTGATGGTGATGGTGATGGTGATGGTGATGGTGATGGTGATGGTGATGGTGATGGTGATGGTGATGGTGATGGTGATGGTGATGGTGATGGTGATGGTGATGGTGATGGTGATGGTGATGGTGATGGTGATGGTGATGGTGATGGTGATGGTGATGGTGATGGTGATGGTGATGGTGATGGTGATGGTGATGGTGATGGTGATGGTGATGGTGATGGTGATGGTGATGGTGATGGTGATGGTGATGGTGATGGTGATGGTGATGGTGATGGTGATGGTGATGGTGATGGTGATGGTGATGGTGATGGTGATGGTGATGGTGATGGTGATGGTGATGGTGATGGTGATGGTGATGGTGATGGTGATGGTGATGGTGATGGTGATGGTGATGGTGATGGTGATGGTGATGGTGATGGTGATGGTGATGGTGATGGTGATGGTGATGGTGATGGTGATGGTGATGGTGATGGTGATGGTGATGGTGATGGTGATGGTGATGGTGATGGTGATGGTGATGGTGATGGTGATGGTGATGGTGATGGTGATGGTGATGGTGATGGTGATGGTGATGGTGATGGTGATGGTGATGGTGATGGTGATGGTGATGGTGATGGTGATGGTGATGGTGATGGTGATGGTGATGGTGATGGTGATGGTGATGGTGATGGTGATGGTGATGGTGATGGTGATGGTGATGGTGATGGTGATGGTGATGGTGATGGTGATGGTGATGGTGATGGTGATGGTGATGGTGATGGTGATGGTGATGGTGATGGTGATGGTGATGGTGATGGTGATGGTGATGGTGATGGTGATGGTGATGGTGATGGTGATGGTGATGTGATGGTGATGGTGATGGTGATGGTGATGGTGATGGTGATGGTGATGGTGATGGTGATGGTGATGGTGATGGTGATGGTGATGGTGATGGTGATGGTGATGGTGATGGTGATGGTGATGGTGATGGTGATGGTGATGGTGATGGTGATGGTGATGGTGATGGTGATGGTGATGGTGATGGTGATGGTGATGGTGATGGTGATGGTGATGGTGATGGTGATGGTGATGGTGATGGTGATGGTGATGGTGATGGTGATGGTGATGGTGATGGTGATGGTGATGGTGATGGTGATGGTGATGGTGATGGTGATGGTGATGGTGATGGTGATGGTGATGGTGATGGTGATGGTGATGGTGATGGTGATGGTGATGGTGATGGTGATGGTGATGGTGATGGTGATGGTGATGGTGATGGTGATGGTGATGGTGATGGTGATGGTGATGGTGATGGTGATGGTGATGGTGATGGTGATGGTGATGGTGATGGTGATGGTGATGGTGATGGTGATGGTGATGGTGATGGTGATGGTGATGGTGATGGTGATGGTGATGGTGATGGTGATGGTGATGGTGATGGTGATGGTGATGGTGATGGTGATGGTGATGGTGATGGTGATGGTGATGGTGATGGTGATGGTGATGGTGATGGTGATGGTGATGGTGATGGTGATGGTGATGGTGATGGTGATGGTGATGGTGATGGTGATGGTGATGGTGATGGTGATGGTGATGGTGATGGTGATGGTGATGGTGATGGTGATGGTGATGGTGATGGTGATGGTGATGGTGATGGTGATGGTGATGGTGATGGTGATGGTGATGGTGATGGTGATGGTGATGGTGATGGTGATGGTGATGGTGATGGTGATGGTGATGGTGATGGTGATGGTGATGGTGATGGTGATGGTGATGGTGATGGTGATGGTGATGGTGATGGTGATGGTGATGGTGATGGTGATGGTGATGGTGATGGTGATGGTGATGGTGATGGTGATGGTGATGGTGATGGTGATGGTGATGGTGATGGTGATGGTGATGGTGATGGTGATGGTGATGGTGATGGTGATGGTGATGGTGATGGTGATGGTGATGGTGATGGTGATGGTGATGGTGATGGTGATGGTGATGGTGATGGTGATGGTGATGGTGATGGTGATGGTGATGGTGATGGTGATGGTGATGGTGATGGTGATGGTGATGGTGATGGTGATGGTGATGGTGATGGTGATGGTGATGGTGATGGTGATGGTGATGGTGATGGTGATGGTGATGGTGATGGTGATGGTGATGGTGATGGTGATGGTGATGGTGATGGTGATGGTGATGGTGATGGTGATGGTGATGGTGATGGTGATGGTGATGGTGATGGTGATGGTGATGGTGATGGTGATGGTGATGGTGATGGTGATGGTGATGGTGATGGTGATGGTGATGGTGATGGTGATGGTGATGGTGATGGTGATGGTGATGGTGATGGTGATGGTGATGGTGATGGTGATGGTGATGGTGATGGTGATGGTGATGGTGATGGTGATGGTGATGGTGATGGTGATGGTGATGGTGATGGTGATGGTGATGGTGATGGTGATGGTGATGGTGATGGTGATGGTGATGGTGATGGTGATGGTGATGGTGATGGTGATGGTGATGGTGATGGTGATGGTGATGGTGATGGTGATGGTGATGGTGATGGTGATGGTGATGGTGATGGTGATGGTGATGGTGATGGTGATGGTGATGGTGATGGTGATGGTGATGGTGATGGTGATGGTGATGGTGATGGTGATGGTGATGGTGATGGTGATGGTGATGGTGATGGTGATGGTGATGGTGATGGTGATGGTGATGGTGATGGTGATGGTGATGGTGATGGTGATGGTGATGGTGATGGTGATGGTGATGGTGATGGTGATGGTGATGGTGATGGTGATGGTGATGGTGATGGTGATGGTGATGGTGATGGTGATGGTGATGGTGATGGTGATGGTGATGGTGATGGTGATGGTGATGGTGATGGTGATGGTGATGGTGATGGTGATGGTGATGGTGATGGTGATGGTGATGGTGATGGTGATGGTGATGGTGATGGTGATGGTGATGGTGATGGTGATGGTGATGGTGATGGTGATGGTGATGGTGATGGTGATGGTGATGGTGATGGTGATGGTGATGGTGATGGTGATGGTGATGGTGATGGTGATGGTGATGGTGATGGTGATGGTGATGGTGATGGTGATGGTGATGGTGATGGTGATGGTGATGGTGATGGTGATGGTGATGGTGATGGTGATGGTGATGGTGATGGTGATGGTGATGGTGATGGTGATGGTGATGGTGATGGTGATGGTGATGGTGATGGTGATGGTGATGGTGATGGTGATGGTGATGGTGATGGTGATGGTGATGGTGATGGTGATGGTGATGGTGATGGTGATGGTGATGGTGATGGTGATGGTGATGGTGATGGTGATGGTGATGGTGATGGTGATGGTGATGGTGATGGTGATGGTGATGGTGATGGTGATGGTGATGGTGATGGTGATGGTGATGGTGATGGTGATGGTGATGGTGATGGTGATGGTGATGGTGATGGTGATGGTGATGGTGATGGTGATGGTGATGGTGATGGTGATGGTGATGGTGATGGTGATGGTGATGGTGATGGTGATGGTGATGGTGATGGTGATGGTGATGGTGATGGTGATGGTGATGGTGATGGTGATGGTGATGGTGATGGTGATGGTGATGGTGATGGTGATGGTGATGGTGATGGTGATGGTGATGGTGATGGTGATGGTGATGGTGATGGTGATGGTGATGGTGATGGTGATGGTGATGGTGATGGTGATGGTGATGGTGATGGTGATGGTGATGGTGATGGTGATGGTGATGGTGATGGTGATGGTGATGGTGATGGTGATGGTGATGGTGATGGTGATGGTGATGGTGATGGTGATGGTGATGGTGATGGTGATGGTGATGGTGATGGTGATGGTGATGGTGATGGTGATGGTGATGGTGATGGTGATGGTGATGGTGATGGTGATGGTGATGGTGATGGTGATGGTGATGGTGATGGTGATGGTGATGGTGATGGTGATGGTGATGGTGATGGTGATGGTGATGGTGATGGTGATGGTGATGGTGATGGTGATGGTGATGGTGATGGTGATGGTGATGGTGATGGTGATGGTGATGGTGATGGTGATGGTGATGGTGATGGTGATGGTGATGGTGATGGTGATGGTGATGGTGATGGTGATGGTGATGGTGATGGTGATGGTGATGGTGATGGTGATGGTGATGGTGATGGTGATGGTGATGGTGATGGTGATGGTGATGGTGATGGTGATGGTGATGGTGATGGTGATGGTGATGGTGATGGTGATGGTGATGGTGATGGTGATGGTGATGGTGATGGTGATGGTGATGGTGATGGTGATGGTGATGGTGATGGTGATGGTGATGGTGATGGTGATGGTGATGGTGATGGTGATGGTGATGGTGATGGTGATGGTGATGGTGATGGTGATGGTGATGGTGATGGTGATGGTGATGGTGATGGTGATGGTGATGGTGATGGTGATGGTGATGGTGATGGTGATGGTGATGGTGATGGTGATGGTGATGGTGATGGTGATGGTGATGGTGATGGTGATGGTGATGGTGATGGTGATGGTGATGGTGATGGTGATGGTGATGGTGATGGTGATGGTGATGGTGATGGTGATGGTGATGGTGATGGTGATGGTGATGGTGATGGTGATGGTGATGGTGATGGTGATGGTGATGGTGATGGTGATGGTGATGGTGATGGTGATGGTGATGGTGATGGTGATGGTGATGGTGATGGTGATGGTGATGGTGATGGTGATGGTGATGGTGATGGTGATGGTGATGGTGATGGTGATGGTGATGGTGATGGTGATGGTGATGGTGATGGTGATGGTGATGGTGATGGTGATGGTGATGGTGATGGTGATGGTGATGGTGATGGTGATGGTGATGGTGATGGTGATGGTGATGGTGATGGTGATGGTGATGGTGATGGTGATGGTGATGGTGATGGTGATGGTGATGGTGATGGTGATGGTGATGGTGATGGTGATGGTGATGGTGATGGTGATGGTGATGGTGATGGTGATGGTGATGGTGATGGTGATGGTGATGGTGATGGTGATGGTGATGGTGATGGTGATGGTGATGGTGATGGTGATGGTGATGGTGATGGTGATGGTGATGGTGATGGTGATGGTGATGGTGATGGTGATGGTGATGGTGATGGTGATGGTGATGGTGATGGTGATGGTGATGGTGATGGTGATGGTGATGGTGATGGTGATGGTGATGGTGATGGTGATGGTGATGGTGATGGTGATGGTGATGGTGATGGTGATGGTGATGGTGATGGTGATGGTGATGGTGATGGTGATGGTGATGGTGATGGTGATGGTGATGGTGATGGTGATGGTGATGGTGATGGTGATGGTGATGGTGATGGTGATGGTGATGGTGATGGTGATGGTGATGGTGATGGTGATGGTGATGGTGATGGTGATGGTGATGGTGATGGTGATGGTGATGGTGATGGTGATGGTGATGGTGATGGTGATGGTGATGGTGATGGTGATGGTGATGGTGATGGTGATGGTGATGGTGATGGTGATGGTGATGGTGATGGTGATGGTGATGGTGATGGTGATGGTGATGGTGATGGTGATGGTGATGGTGATGGTGATGGTGATGGTGATGGTGATGGTGATGGTGATGGTGATGGTGATGGTGATGGTGATGGTGATGGTGATGGTGATGGTGATGGTGATGGTGATGGTGATGGTGATGGTGATGGTGATGGTGATGGTGATGGTGATGGTGATGGTGATGGTGATGGTGATGGTGATGGTGATGGTGATGGTGATGGTGATGGTGATGGTGATGGTGATGGTGATGGTGATGGTGATGATGGTGATGGTGATGGTGATGGTGATGGTGATGGTGATGGTGATGGTGATGGTGATGGTGATGGTGATGGTGATGGTGATGGTGATGGTGATGGTGATGGTGATGGTGATGGTGATGGTGATGGTGATGGTGATGGTGATGGTGATGGTGATGGTGATGGTGATGGTGATGGTGATGGTGATGGTGATGGTGATGGTGATGGTGATGGTGATGGTGATGGTGATGGTGATGGTGATGGTGATGGTGATGGTGATGGTGATGGTGATGGTGATGGTGATGGTGATGGTGATGGTGATGGTGATGGTGATGGTGATGGTGATGGTGATGGTGATGGTGATGGTGATGGTGATGGTGATGGTGATGGTGATGGTGATGGTGATGGTGATGGTGATGGTGATGGTGATGGTGATGGTGATGGTGATGGTGATGGTGATGGTGATGGTGATGGTGATGGTGATGGTGATGGTGATGGTGATGGTGATGGTGATGGTGATGGTGATGGTGATGGTGATGGTGATGGTGATGGTGATGGTGATGGTGATGGTGATGGTGATGGTGATGGTGATGGTGATGGTGATGGTGATGGTGATGGTGATGGTGATGGTGATGGTGATGGTGATGGTGATGGTGATGGTGATGGTGATGGTGATGGTGATGGTGATGGTGATGGTGATGGTGATGGTGATGGTGATGGTGATGGTGATGGTGATGGTGATGGTGATGGTGATGGTGATGGTGATGGTGATGGTGATGGTGATGGTGATGGTGATGGTGATGGTGATGGTGATGGTGATGGTGATGGTGATGGTGATGGTGATGGTGATGGTGATGGTGATGGTGATGGTGATGGTGATGGTGATGGTGATGGAGATGGTGATGGTGATGGTGATGGTGATGGTGATGGTGATGGTGATGGTGATGGTGATGGTGATGGTGATGGTGATGGTGATGGTGATGGTGATGGTGATGGTGATGGTGCTGGTGATGGTGATGGTGAAATAAGTTATAATATGTCCAATCCACACATAAAAGTGCAGAAATTGAACAAAACCTTGAAATCGGAAAATAAGATTATTTCATATATTTAGCTCATAACTTGGTCTTAAAGGTCTGTTTTTGACATTTTATGACTAAATAAGTTATAATATGTCTAATCCTCACATGAAAGTGCAGAAATTTAACAAAAACTTGAAATCGGAAAATAAGATTATTTCTAATTTCTAGCTCATAACTCGGTCTAAAATGTCTATTTTCAGAGTTTTATCACTAAATAAGTTATAATATGTCCAATCCACACATAAAAGTGCAGAAATTGAACAAAAACTTAAAATAGGAAAATAAGATTATTTATAATTTTTAGCTCTTTACTTGGTCTAAAATGTCTGTTTTCAGCATTTCATGACTAAATAAGTTATAATAAGTCCAATGCACACATAAAAGTGCAGAAATTGAACAAAAACTTGAAATCGGAAAATAAGATTATTTCTAATTTTTAGCTCATAACTCGGTCTAAAATGTCTATTTTCAGAGTTTTATCACTAAATACGTTATAATATGTCCAATTCACACATAAAAGTGCAGAAATTGAACAAAAACTTAAAATCGGCAAATAAGATTATTTCATATTTTTAGCTCATAACTTGTTCTAATATGTCTGTTTTCAACATTTTATGACTAAATAATATATAATATGTCCAAACCACACATAAAAGTGCAGAAATTGAGCAAAAACTTAAAATCGGAAAATAAGATTATTTCAATATTTAGCTCTTAACTTGGTCTAAAATGTCTATTTTCAGAATTTTATGACTAAATAAGTTATAATATGTCTAATCCTCACATAAAAGTGCAGAGATTTAACAAAAACTTGAAATCGGAAAATAAGATTATTTATAATTTTTAGCTCTTTACTTGGTCTAAAATGTCTGTTTTCAGCATTTTATGACTAAATAAGTTATAATATGTCCAATTCTCACATAAAAGTGCAGAAATTGAACAAAAACTTAAAATCGGAAATTAAGATTATTTCATATTTTTAGCTCATAACTTGGTCTAAAATGTCTGTTTTCGACATTTTTTGAATAAATAAGTTATAATATGTCTAATCCTCACATAAAAGTGCAGAAATTGAACAAAAACTTGAAATCGGAAAATAAGATTATTTCTAATTTTTAGCTCATAACTCTGTCTAAAATGTCTATTTTCAGAGTTTTATCACTAAATAAGATATAATATGTCCAATTCACACATAAAAGAGCAGAAATTGAACAAAAACTTGAAATCGGAAAATAAGATTATTTCTAATTTTTGGCTCATAACTCGGTCTAAAATGTCTATTTTCAGAGTTTTATCTCTAAATAAGTTATAATATGTCCAATTCACACATAAAAGTGCAGAAATTTAAAAAAAAACTTTAAATCGGAAAATAAGATTATTTCATACTTATAGCTCATAACTTGGTCTAAAATGTCTATTTTCAACATTTTATGACTAAATAAGTTATAATATGTCCAATCCACACATAAAAGTGCAGAAATTGAACAAAAACTTAAAATCGGCAAATAAGATTATTTCATATTTATAGCTCATAACTTTGTCTAATATGTCTGTTTTCAACATTTTATGACTAAATAATATATAATATGTCCAAACCACACATAAAAGTGCAGAAATTGAGCAAAAACTTAAAATCGGAAAATAAGATTATTTCTAATATTTAGCTCTTAACTTGGTCTAAAATGTCTATTTTCAGAATTTTATGACTAAATAAGTTATAATACGTCCAATTTACATATAAAAGTGCAGAAATTGAACAAAAACCTAAAATCGGAAAATAAGATTATTTCATATTTTTAGCTCATAACTTGGTCTAAGATGTCTGTTTTCGACATTTTATGACTAAATAAGTTATAATATGTCTAATCCTCACATAAAAGTGCAGAAATTGAACAAAAACTTGAAATCGGAAAATAAGATTATTTCTAATTAATAGCACATAACTCGGTCTAAAATGTCTATTTTCAGAGATTTATCACTAAATAAGTTATAATATGACCAATTTACACATAAAAGTGCAGAAATTGAACAAAAACTTAAAATCGGCAAATAAGATTATTTCATATTTTTAGCTCATAACTTGGTCTAATATGTCTGTTTTCAACATTTTATGACTAAATAATATATAATATGTCCAAACCACACATAAAAGTGAAGAAATTGAGCAAAAACTTAAAATCGGAAAATAAGATTATTTCTAATATTTAGTTCTTAACTTGGTCTAAAATGTCTATTTTCAGAATTTTATGACTAAATAAGTTATAATATGTCCAATTCACATATAAAAGTGCAGTAATTGAACAAAAACTTAAAATCGGAAAATAAGATTATTTCATATTTTTAGCTCATAACTTGGTCTAAGATGTCTGTTTTCGACATTTTATGACCAAATAAGTTATAATATGTCTAATCCTCACATAAAAGTGCAGAAATTGAACAAAAACTTGAAATCGGAAAATAAGATTATTTATAATTTTTAGCTCTTTACTTGGTCTAAAATGCACTTTTATGTGTGAATTGGACTTACTATAACTTATTTAGTCATGAAATGCTGAAAACAGACATTTTAGACCAAGTAAAGAGCTAAAAATTATAAATAATCTTATTTTCCGGTTTTAAGTTTTTGTTCAATTTCTGCACTTGTATGTGTGGATTGGACATATTATAACTTATTTAGTCATAAAATGTTGAAAACAGACATTTTGGACCAAGTTATGATCAAAAAGTATGAAATAATCTTATTTTCCGATTTAAAGTTTTTTTTTCAATTTCTCCACTTTTATGTTTGAATTGGACATATTATAACTTATTTAGTGATAAAACTCTGAAAATATACATTTTAGACAGAGTTATGAGCTAAAAATATGAAATAATCTTATTTTCCGATTTCAAGTTTTTGTTCAATTTCTGCACTTTTATGTGAGGATTAGACATATTATAACTTATTTAGTCATAAAATGTCGAAAAAAGACATTTTAGACCAAGTTATGAGCTAAAAGTATGAAATAATGTTATTTTCCGATTTAAAGTTTTTTTTCAATTTCTGCACATCTATGTGTGAATTGGACATATTATAACTTATTTAGTCATAAAATTCTGAAAAAAGACATTTTAGACCAAGTTAAGAGCTAAATATTAGAAATAATCTTATTTTCCCATTTTAAGTTTTTGCTCAATTTCTGCACTTTTATGTGTGAATTGGACTTACTATAACTTATTTAGTCATGAAATGTTGAAAACAGACATTTTAGACCGAGTTAGGAGCTAAAAATTTTAAATAATCTTATTTTCCGATTTTAAGTTTTTGTTCAACTTATGCACTTTTATGTGTGGATTGGACATATTATAATTTATTTAGTCATAAAATGTTGAAAACAGACATTTTACACCAAGTTATGAGCTAAAAGTATGAAATAATCTTATTTTCCGATTTAATTTTTATTTTCAATTACAGCACTTTTATGTGTGAATTGGACATATTATAACTTATTTAGTGATAAAACTCTGAAAATAGACATTTTAGACCGAGTTATGAGCTAATAATTAGAAATAATCTTATTTTCCGATTTCAAGTTTTTGCTCAAATTCTCCACTTTTATGTGTGCATTGGACTTATTATAACTTATTTAGTCATGAAATGCTGAAAACAGACATTTTAGACCCAGTAAAGAGCTAAAAATTATAAATAATCTTATTTTCCGATTTTAAGTTTTTGTTCGATTTCTGCACTTTTATGTGTGGATTGGACATATTATAACTTATTTAGTCATAAAATGTTGAAAACAGACATTTTGGACCAAGTTATGAGCTAAAAGTATGAAATAATCTTATTTTCCGATTTAAAGTTTTTTTTCAATTTCTGCACTTTTATGTGTGAATTGGACTTACTATAACTTATTTAGTCATGAAATGCTGAAAACAGACATTTTAGACCAAGTAAAGAGCTAAAAATTATAAATAATCTTATCTTCCGATTTTAAGTTTTTGTTCAATTTCTGCACTTTTATGTGTGGATTGGACATATTATAACTTATTTAGTCATAAAATGTTGAAAACAGACATTTTAGACCAAGTTATGAGCAAAAAGTATTAAATAATCTTATTTCCCGATTTAAAGTTTTTTTTCAATTTCTCCACTTTTATGTGTGAATTGGAAATATTATAACTTATTTAGTGATAAAACTGTGAAAATAGACATTTTAGACAGAGTTATGATCTAAAAATTAGAAATAATCTTAATTTCCGATTTCAAGTTTTTGCTCAATTTCTGCATTTTTATGAGTGAATTGGACTTATTATAACTTATTTAGTCATGAAATGCTGAAAACAGACATTTTAGACCACGTAAAGAGCTAAAAATTATAAATAATCTTATCTTCCAATTTTAAGTTTTTGTTCAATCTCTGCACTTTTATGTGTGGATTGGACATATTATAACTTATTTAGTCATAAAATGTTGAAAAAAGACATTTTAGACCAAGTTATGAGCAAAAAGTATGAAATAATCTTATTTTCCGATTTAAAGTTTTTTTTCAATTTCTCCATTTTTATGTGTGAATTGGACATATTATAACTTATTTAGTGATAAAACTCTGAAAATAGACATTTAAGACAGAGTTATGAGCTAAAAATCAGAAATAATCATATTTTCCGATTTCAAGTTTTTGTTCAATTTCTGCACTTTTATGTGAGGATTAGACAAATTATAACTTATTTAGTCATAAAATGTCGAAAACAGACATTTTAGACCAAGTTATGAGCTAAAAGTATGAAATAATCTTATTTTCCGAAGTAAAGTTTTTTTTCAATTTCTGCACTTTTATTTGTGAATTGGACATTATAACTTATTTAGTCATAAAATTCTGAAAAAAAAAATTTTAGACCAAGTTGAGAGCTAAATATTAGAAATAATCTTATTTTCCCATATTAAGTTTTTGCTCAATTTCTGCACTTTTATGTGTGAATTGGACCTCCTATAACTTATTTAGTCATGAAATGCTGAAAACAGAAATTTTAGACCAAGTAAAGAGCTAAAAATTATAAATAATCTTATTTTCCGATTTTAAGTTTTTGTTCAATTTCTGCACTTTTATGTTTGGTTTGGACATATTATATATTATTTAGTCATAAAATGTTGAAAACTGACATATTAGACCAAGTTATGAGCTAAAAGTAAGAAATAATATTATTTTCCGATTTCAAGTTTTTGTTCAATTTCTGCACTTTCATGTGTGAATTGGACTTATTATAACTTATTTAGTCATGAAATGCTGAAAACAGACATTTTAGACCAAGTAAAGAGCTAAAAACTATAAATAATCATATTTTCCGATTTTAAGTTTTTGTTCAATTTCTGCACTTTTATGTTTGGTTTGGACATATTATATATTATTTAGTCATAAAATGTTGAAAACAGGCATATTAGACCAAGTTATGAGCTAAAAATATGAAATAATCTTATTTTCCGATTTTAAGTTTTTGTTCAATTTCTGCTCTTTTATGTGTGGATTGGACATATTATAATTTATTTAGTCATAAAATGTTGAAAACAGACATTTTAGACCAAGTTAAGAACTAAATATTAGAAATAATATGATTCTCTGATTTTAAGTTATTGCTCAATTTCTGCACTTTTATGTGTGAATTGGAGTTATTATAACTTATTTAGTCATGAAATGCTGAAAACAGACATTTTAGACCAAGTAAAGAGCTAAAAATTATAAATAATCTTATTTTCCGATTTTAAGTTTTTGTTCATTTTCTGCACTTTTATGTGTGGATTGGACATACTATAGCTTATTTAGTGATAAAACTCTGAAAATAGACATTTTAGACCGAGTTATGAGCTAAAAATTAGAAATAATCTTATTTTCCGATTTAAAGTTTTTGTTCAATTTCTGCACTTTTATGTGAAGATTAGACAGATTATAACTTATTTTGTCATAAAATGTCGAAAACAGACATTTTAGACCAATTTAAGAGCTAAATATTAGAAATAATCTTATATTCCGATATTAAGTTTTTGCTCAATTTCTGCACTTTTAAGTGTGAATTGGACTAATCATAACTTATTTATTCATGAAATGCTGAAAACAGACATTTTAGACCAAGTAAAGAGCTAAAAATTATAAATAATCTTATTTTCCGATTTTAAGTTTTTGTTCAATTTCTGCACTTTTATGTGTGGATTGGACATATTATAACTTATTTAGTTATAAAATGTTGAAAACAGACATTTTGGACCAAGTTATGAGCTAAAAGTATGAAATAATCTTATTTTCCGATTTAAAGTTTTTCTTCAATTTGTGCACTTTTATGTGAGAATAGGACTTACTATAACTTATTTAGTCATGAAATGCTGAAAACAGACATTTTAGACCTAGTAAATACCTAAAAATTATATATAATAATATTTTCCGATTTTAAGTTTTTGTTCAATTTCTGCACTTTTATGTTTGGTTTGGACATATTATATATTATTTAGTCATAAAATATTGAAAACGGGCATATTAGACCTAGTTATGAGCTAAAAATATGAAATAATCTTATTTTCCGATTTTAAGTTTTTTTTCAATTTCTCCACTTTTATGTGTGAATTGGACATATTATAACTTATTTAGTGATAAAACTCTGAAAATAGACATTTTAGACAGAGTTATGAGCTAAAAATCAGAAATAATCTTATTTTCCGATTTCAAGTTTTTGTTCAATTTCTGCACTTTTATGTGAGGATTAGACATATTATAACTTATTTAGTCATAAAATGTCGAAAACAGACATTTTAGACCAAGTTATGAGCTAAAAATATGAAATAATCTTATTTTCCGATTTCAAGTTTTTGTTCAATTTCTGCACTTTCATGTGTGAATTGGACTTATTATAACTTATTTAGTCATGAAATGCTGAAAACAGACATTTTAGACCTAGTAAAGAGCTAAAAATTATAAATAATAATATTTTCCGATTTTAAGTTTTTGTTCAATTTCTGCACTTTTATGTTTGGTTTGGACATATTATATATTATTTAGTCATAAAATATTGAAAACGGGCATATTAGACCTAGTTATGAGCTAAAAATATGAAATAATCTTATTTTCCGATTTTAAGTTTTTTTTTCAATTTCTCCACTTTTATGTGTGAATTGGACATATTATAACTTATTTAGTGATAAAACTCTGAAAATAGACATTTTAGACAGAGTTATGAGCTAAAAATCAGAAATAATCTTATTTTCCGATTTCAAGTTTTTGTTCAATTTCTGCACTTTTATGTAAGGATTAGACAAATTATAACTTGTTTAGTCATAAAATGTCGAAAACAGACATTTTAGACCAAGTTATGAGCTAAAAGTATGAAATAATCTTATTTTCCCATTTAAAGTTTTTTTTCAATTTCTCCACTTTTATGTGTGAATTGGACATATTATAACTTATTTAGTGATAAAACTCTGAAAATATACATTTTAGACAGAGTTATGAGCTAAAAATTAGAAATAATCTTATTTTCCGATTTCAAGTTTTTGTTCAATTTCTGCACTTTTATGTGAGGATTAGACATATTATAACTTATTTAGTCATAAAATGTCGAAATCAGACATTTTAGACCAAGTTATGAGCTGAAAATATGAAATAATCTTATTTTCCGATTTCAAGTTTTTGTTCAATTTCTGCACTTTCATGTGTGAATTGGACTTATTATAACTTATTTAGTCATGAAATGCTGAAAACAGACATTTTAGACCTAGTAAAGAGCTAAGAATTATAAATAATAATATTTTCCGATTTTAAGTTTTTGTTCAATTTCTGCACTTTTATGTTTGGTTTGGACATATTATATATTATTTAGTCATAAAATATTGAAAACGGGCATATTAGACCTAGTTATGAGCTAAAAATATGAAATAATCTTATTTTCCGATTTTAAGTTTTTTTCAATTTCTCCACTTTTATGTGTGAATTGGACATATTATAACTTATTTAGTGATAAAACTCTGAAAATAGACATTTTAGACAGAGTTATGAGCTAAAAATCAGAAATAATCTTATTTTCCGATTTCAAGTTTTTGTTCAATTTCTGCACTTTTATGTAAGGATTAGACAAATTATAACTTGTTTAGTCATAAAATGTCGAAAACAGACATTTTAGACCAAGTTATGAGCTAAAAGTATGACATAATTTTATTTTCCGATGTAATTTTTTTTTCAATTTCTGCACTTTTATGTGTGAATTGAACATATTATAACTTATTTAGTCATAAAATTCTGAAAAAAAACATTTTAGACCAAGTTGAGAGCTAAATATTAGAAATAATCTTATTTTCCCATTTTTATTTTTTGCTCAATTTCTGCACTTTTATGTGTGAATTGGACTTACTATAACTTATTTAGTCATGAAATGCTGAAAACAGACATTTTACCAAGTAAAGAGCTAAAAATTATAAATAATCTTATTTTCCGATTTTAAGTTTTTGTTCAATTTCTGCACTTTTATGTGTTGATTGCACATATTATAATTTATTTAGTCATAAAATGTTGAAAACAGACATTTTTGACCAAGTTATGAGCTAAAAGTATGAAATAAACTTATTTTCCGATTTTAAGTTTTTGTACAATTTCTGCACTTTTATGTGTGAATTGGACATATTATAACTTATTTAGTCATAAAATACTGAAAATAGACATTTTAGACAGAGTTATGTGCTAAAAATCAGAAATAATCTTATTTTCCGATTTCAAGTTTTTGTTCAATTTCTGCACTTTTATGTAAGGATTAGACAAATTATAA
This sequence comes from Crioceris asparagi, assembly GCA_958507055.1. NCBI lineage: Eukaryota > Metazoa > Arthropoda > Insecta > Coleoptera > Chrysomelidae > Crioceris > Crioceris asparagi. The sequence goes on from CAUEHI010000583.1 coordinate 24,320, forward strand.
CTTGTTTAGTCATAAAATGTCGAAAACAGACATTTTAGACCAAGTTATGAGCTAAAAGTATGACATAATTCTATTTTCCGATGTAATTTTTTTTTCAATTTCTGCACTTTTATGTGTGAATTGGACATATTATAACTTATTTAGTCATAAAATTCTGAAAAAAAACATTTTAGACCAAGTTGAGAGCTAAATATTAGAAATAATCTTATTTTCCCATTTTTATTTTTTGCTCAATTTCTGCACTTTTATGTGTGAATTGGACTTACTATAACTTATTTAGTCATGAAATGCTGAAAACAGACATTTTACCAAGTAAAGAGCTAAAAATTATAAATAATCTTATTTTCCGATTTTAAGTTTTTGTTCAATTTCTGCACTTTTATGTGTTGATTGCACATATTATAATTTATTTAGTCATAAAATGTTGAAAACAGACATTTTTGACCAAGTTATGAGCTAAAAGTATGAAATAAACTTATTTTCCGATTTTAAGTTTTTGTACAATTTCTGCACTTTTATGTGTGAATTGGACATATTATAACTTATTTAGTCATAAAATACTGAAAATAGACATTTTAGACCAAGTTAAGAGCTAAATATTAGAAATAATATTATTTTCCGATTTTAAGTTATTGTTCAATTTCTGCACTTTTATGTGTGAATTGGACTTATTATAACTTATTTAGTCATGAAATGCTGAAAACAGACATTTTAGACCAAGTAAAGAGCTAAAAATTAAAAATAATCTTATTTTCCGATTTTAAGTTTTTGTTCAATTTCTGCACTTTTATGTGTGGATTGGACATATTATAACTTATTTAGTGATAAAACTCTGAAAATAGACATTTTAGACCGAGTTATGAGCTAAAAATTAGAAATAATCTTAATTTATGATTTCAAGTTTTTGTTCAATTTCTGCACTTTTATGTGAGGATTAGACATATTATAAATTATTTAGTCATAAAATGTCGAAAACAGACATTTTAGACCAAGTTATGAGCTGAAAATATGAAATAATCTTATTTTCCGATTTTAAGCTTTTGTTCAATTTGCACTTTTATGTGTGAATTGGACATATTATAACTTATTTAGTAATAAAAAACTGAAAATAGACATTTTAGACCCAGTTAAGAGCTAAATATTAGAAATAATCTTATTTTCCGATTTTAGGTTTTTGCTCAATTTCTGCACTTTTAAGTGTGAATTGGACTTATTATAACTTATTTAGTCCTGAAATGCTGAAAATAGACATTTTAGACCAAGTAAAGAGCTAAAAATTATAAATAATCTTATTTTCCGATTTTAAGTTTTTGTTCAATTTCTGCACTTTTATGTGTGGATTGGACATATTATAACTTATTTAGTCATAAAATGTTGAAAACAGACATTTTGGACCAAGTTATGAGCTAAAAGTATGAAATAATCTTATTTTCCGATTTAAAGTTTTTTTTCAATTTCTGCACTTTTATGTGTGAATTGGACTTACTATAACTTATTTAGTCATGAAATGCTGAAAACAGACATTTTAGACCAAGTAAAGAGCTAAATATTATAAATAATCTTATCATCCGATTTTAAGTTTTTGTTCAATTTCTGCACTTTTATGTGTGGATTGGACATATTATAACTTATTTAGTCATAAAATGTTGAAAACAGACATTTTAGACCAAGTTATGAGCAAAAAGTATGAAATAATCTTATTTCCCGATTTAAAGTTTTTTTTTCAATTTCTCCACTTTTATGTGTGAATTGGACATATTATAACTTATTTAGTGATAAAACTGTGAAAATAGACATTTTAGACAGAGTTATGAGCTAAAAATTAGAAATAATCTTAATTTCCGATTTCAAGTTTTTGTTCAATTTCTGCACTTTTATGTGAGGATTAGACATATTATAACTTATTTTGTCAAAAAATGTCGAAAACATACATTTTAGACCAAGTTATGAGCTAAAAATATGAAATAATCTTAATTTTCGATTTTAAGTTTTTGTTCAATTTCTGCACTTTTGTGTGTGAATTGGACATATTATAACTTATTTAGTCATAAAATTCTGAAAAAAGACATTTTAGACCAAGTTAAGAGCTAAATATTAGAAATAATCTTATTTTCCCATTTTAAGTTTTTGCTCAATTTCTGCACTTTTATGTGAGGATTAGACAAATTATAACTTATTTAGTCATAAAATGTCGAAAACAGACATTTTAGACCAAGTTATGAGCTAAAAGTATGAAATAATCTTATTTTCCGATGTAAAGTTTTTCTTCAATTTCTGCACTTTTATGTGTGAATTGGACATATTATAACTTATTTAGTCATAAAATTCTGAAAAAAGACATTTTAGACCAAGTTGAGAGCTAAATATTAGAAATAATCTTATTTTCCCATTTTTATTTTTTGCTCAATCTCTGCACTTTTATGTGTGAATTGGACTTACTATATCTTATTTAGTCATGAAATGCTGAAAACAGACATTTTAGACCAAGTAAAGAGCTAAAAATTATAAATAATCTTATTTTCAGATTTTGAGTTTTTGTTCAATTTCTGCACTTTTATGTGTGGATTGCACATATTATAATTTATTTAGTCATAAAATGTAGAAAACAGACATTTTAGACCAAGTTATGAGCTAAAAGTATGAAATAATTTTATTTTCCGATTTTAAGTTTTTGTACAATTTCTGCACTTTTATGTGTGAATTGGACATATTATAACTTATTTAGTCATAAAATACTGAAAATAGACATTTTAGACCAAGTTGAGAGCTAAATATTAGAAATAATATTATTTTCCGATTTTAAGTTATTGCTCAATTTCTGCACTTTTATGTGTGAATTGGACTTATTATAACTTATTTAGTCATGAAATGCTGAAAACAGACATTTTAGACCAAGAAAAGGGCTAGAAATTATAAATAATCTTATTTTCCGATTCTAAGTTTTTGTTCAATTTCTGCACTTTTATGTGTGCATTGGACATATTATAACTTATTTAGTCATAAAATGTTGAAAACAGACATTTTGGACCAAGTTATGAGCTAAAAGTATGAAATAATCTTATTTTCCGATTTAAAGTTTTTTTTCAATTTCTGCACTTTTATGTGTGAATTGGACTTACTATAACTTATTTAGTCATGAAATGCTGAAAACAGACATTTTAGACCAAGTAAAGAGCTAAAAACTATAAATAATCTTATCTTCCGATTTTAAGTTTTTGTTCAATTTCTGCACTTTTATGTGTGGATTGGACATATTATAACTTATTTAGTCATAAAATGTTGAAAACAGACATTTTAGACCAAGTTATGAGCAAAAAGTATGAAATAATCTTATTTCCCGATTTAAAGTTTTTTTTCAATTTCTCAACTTTTATGTGTGAATTGGACATATTATAACTTATTTAGTGATAAAACTTTGAAAATAGACATTTTAGACCGAGTTATGAGCTAAAAATTAGATATAATCTAATTTTCCGATTTCAAGTTTTTGTTCAATTTCTGCACTTTTATGTGAGGATTAGACATATTATAACTTATTTAGTCATAAAATGTCGAAAACAGACATTTTAGACCAAGTTATGAGCTTAAAATATGAAAGAATCTTAATTTCCGATTTTAAGTTTTTGTTCAATTTCTGCACTTTTATGTGTGAATTGGACATATTATAACATATTTAGTCATAAAATTCTGAAAAAAGACATTTTAGACCAAGTTAAGAGCTAAATATTAGAAATAATCTTATTTTCCCATTTTAAGTTTTTGCTCAATTTCTGCACTTTTATGTGTGAATTGGACTTACTATAACTTATTTAGTCATGAAATGCTGAAAACAGACATTTTAGACCAAGTAAAGAGCTAAAAATTATAAATAATCTTATTTCCGATTTTAAGTTTTTGTTCCATTTCCGCACTTTTATGTGAGGATTGGACATATTATAACTTATTTAGTGATAAATCTCTGAAAATAGACATTTTAGACCGAGTTATGAGCTAATAATTAGAAATAATCTTATTTTCCGATTTCAAGTTTTTGTTCAATTTCTGCTATTTTATGTGAGGATTAGACATATTATAACTTATTTAGTCATAAAATGTCGAAAACAGACATTTTAGACCAAGTTATGAGCTAAAAATATGAAATAATCTTATTTTCCGATTTTAAGTTTTTGTTCAATTCTGCACTTTTATGTGTGAATTGGACATATTATAACTTATTTAGTCATAAAATGTCGAAAACAGACATTTTAGACCAAGTTATGAGCTTAAAATATGAAATAATCTTAATTTCCGATTTTAAGTTTTTGTTCAATTTCTGCACTTTTATGTGTGAATTGGACATATTATAACATATTTAGTCATAAAATTCTGAAAAAAGACATTTTAGACCAAGTTAAGAGCTAAATATTAGAAATAATCTTATTTTCCCATTTTAAGTTTTTGCTCAATTTCTGCACTTTTATGTGTGAATTGGACTTAGTATAACTTATTTAGTCATGAAATGCTGAAAACAGACATTTTAGACCAAGTAAAGAGCTAAAAATTATAAATAATCTTATTTTCCGATTTTAAGTTTTTGTTCCATTTCTGCACTTTTATGTGAGGATTGGACATATTATAAGTTATTTAGTGATAAATCTCTGAAAATAGACATTTTAGACCGAGTTATGAGCTAATAATTAGAAATAATCTTATTTTCCGATTTCAAGTTTTTGTTCAATTTCTGCACTTTTATGTGAGGATTAGACATATTATAACTTATTTAGTCATAAAATGTCGAAAACAGACATTTTAGACCAAGTTATGAGCTAAAAATATGAAATAATCTTATTTTCCGATTTTAAGTTTTTGTTCAATTTCTGCACTTTTATGTGTGAATTGGACATATTATAACTTATTTAGTCATAAAATTCTGAAAATAGACATTTTAGACCAAGTTAAGAGCTAAATATTAGAATTAATCTTATTTTCCGATTTTAAGTTTTTGCTCAATTTCTGCACTTTTATGTGTGAATTGGACTTATTATAACTTATTTAGTCATGAAATGCTGAAAACAGACTTTTTAGACCAAGTAAAGAGCTAAAAATTATAAATAAACTTATTTTCCGATTTTAAGTTTTTATTCAATTTCTGCATTGTTATGTGTGTATTGGACATATTATAACTTATTTAGTGATAAAACTCTGAAAATTGACATTTTAGACCGAGATATGATCTAAAAATTTGAAATAATCTTATTTTCCGATTTCAAGATTTTGTTCAATTTCTGCACTCTTATGTGTGAATTGGACATATTATAACTTATTTAGTCATAAAATTCTGAAAATAGACATTTTAGAGCAAGTTAAAATATTAGAAATAATCTTATTTTCCGATTTTAAGTTTTTGTTCAATTTCTGCACTTTTATGTTTGGTTTGGACATATTATATATTATTTAGTCATAAAATGTTGAAAACAGACATATTAGACCAAGTTATGAGCTAAAAGTAAGAAATAATCTTATTTTCCGATTTCAAGTTTTTGTTCAATTTCTGCACTTTCATGTGTGAATTGGACTTATATAACTTATTTAGTCATGAAATTCTGAAAACAGACATTTTAGACCAAGTAAAGAGCTAAAAATTATAAATAATCATATTTTCCAATTTTAAATTTTTTGTTCAATTTCTGCACTTTTATGTTTGGTTTGGACATATTATATATTATTTAGTCATAAAATGTTGAAAACAGGCATATTAGACCAAGTTATGAGCTAAAAATATGAGATAATCTTATTTTCCGATTTCAAGTTTTTGTTCAATTTCTGCACTTTTATGTGTGAATTAGACATATTATAACTTATTTATTCATAAAATTCTGAAAATAGACATTTTAGACCAAGTTAAGAGCTAAATATTAGAAATAATATTATTTTCCGATTTTAAGTTTTTGCTCAATTTCTGCACTTTTATGTGAGGATTAGACAAATTATAACTTATTTAGTCATAAAATGTCGAAAACAGACATTTTAGACCAAGTTATGAGCTAAAAATATGAAATAATCTTATTTTCCGAATTTAAGTTTTTGCTCAATTTCTGCACTTTTATGTGTGAATTGGACTTATTATAACTTATTTAGTCATGAAATGCTGAAAACAGACTTTTTAGACCAAGTAAAGAGCTAAGAATTATAAATAAACTTATTTTCCGATTTTAAGTTTTTATTCAATTTCTGCATTCTTATGTGTGGATTGGACATATTATAACTTATTTAGTGATAAAACTCTGAAAATATACATATTAGACAGAGTTTTGAGCTAAAAATTACAAATAATCTTATTTTCCGATTTCAAGTTTTTGTTCAATTTCTGCACTTTTATGTGAGGATTATACATATTATATATTATTTAGTCATAAAATGTTGAAAACAGGCATATTAGACCAAGTTATTAGCTAAAAATATGAAATAATCTTATTTTCCGATTTTAAGTTTTTTTTTCAATTCTCCACTTTTATGTGTGAATTGGACATATTATAACTTATTTAGTGATAAAACTCTGAAAATAGACATTTTAGACAGAGTTATGAGCTAAAAATCAGAAATAATCTTATTTTCCGATTGCAAGTTTTTGTTCAATTTCTGCACTTTTATGTGAGGATTAGACAAATTATAACTTATTTAATCATAAAATGTCGAAAACAGACATTTTAGACCAAGTTATGAGCTAAAAGTATGAAATATTCTTATTTTCCGATGTAAAGTTTTTTTTCAATTTCTGCACTTTTATGTGTGAATTGGACATATTATAACTTATTTAGTCATAAAATTCTGAAAAAAGACATTTTAGACCAAGTTGAGAGCTAAATATTAGAAATAATCTTATTTTCCCATTTTAATTTTTTGCTCAATTTCTGCACTTTTATGTGTGAATTGGACTTACTATAACTTATTTAGTCATGAAATGCTGAAAACAGACATTTTAGACCAAGTAAAGAGCTAAAAATTATAAATAATCTTATTTTCCGATTTTAAGTTTTTGTTCAATTTCTGCACTTTTATGTGAGGATTATACATATTATATCTTATTTAGTCATAAAATGTTGAAAACAGGCATATTAGACCAAGTTATTAGCTAAAAATATGAAATAATCTTATTTTCCGATTTTAAGTTTTTTTTTCAATTTCTCCACTTTTATGTGTGAATTGGACATATTATAACTTATTTAGTGATAAAACTCTGAAAATAGACATTTTAGACAGAGTTATGAGCTAAAAATCAGAAATAATCTTATTTTCCGATTGCAAGTTTTTGTTCAATTTCTGCACTTTTATGTGAGGATTAGACAAATTATAACTTATTTAGTCATAAAATGTCGAAAACAGACATTTTAGACCAAGTTATGAGCTAAAAGTATGAAATATTCTTATTTTCCGATGTAAGGTTTTTTTTCAATTTCTGCACTTTTATGTGTGAATTGGACATATTATAACTTATTTAGTCATAAAATTCTGAAAAAAGACATTTTAGACCAAGTTGCGAGCTAAATATTAGAAATAATCATATTTTCCCATTTTAATTTTTTGCTCAATTTCTGCTCTTTTATGTGTGAATTGGACTTACTATAACTTATTTAGTCATGAAATGCTGAAAACAGACATTTTAGACCAAGTAAAGAGCTAAACATTATAAATAATCTTATTTTCCGATTTTAAGTTTTTGTTCAATTTCTGCACTTTTATGTGTGGATTGCACATATTATAATTTATTTAGTGATAAAATGTTGAAAACAGACATTTTAGACCAAGTTATGAGCTAAAAGTATTTTATTTTCTGATTTTAAGTATTTGTACAATTTCTGCCCTTTTATGTGTGAATTGGACATATTATAACTTATTTAGTCATAAAATACTGAAAATAGACATTTTAGACCAAGTTGAGAGCTAAATATTAGAAATAATATTATTTTCCGATTTTAAGTTATTGCTCAATTTCTGCACGTTTATGTGTGAATTGGACTTATTATAACTTATTTAGTCATGAAATGCTGAAAACAGACATTTTAGACCAAGTAAAGAGCTAAAAATATGAGATAATCTTATTTTCCGATTTCAAGTTTTTGTTCAATTTCTGCACTTTTATGTGTGAATTAGACATATTATAACTTATTTATTCATAAAATTCTGAAAATAGACATTTTAGACCAAGTTAAGAGCTAAATATTAGAAATAATATTATTTTCCGATTTTAAGTTTTTGCTCAATTTCTGCACTTTTATGTGAGGATTAGACAAATTATAACTTATTTAGTCATAAAATGTCGAAAACAGTCATTTTAGACCAAGTTATGATCTAAAAATATGAAATAATCTTATTTTCCGATTTCAAGTTTTTGTTCAATTTCTGCACTTTTATGTTTGGTTTGGACATATTATATATTATTTAGTCATAAAATGTTGAAAACAGGCATATTAGACCAAGTTATGATCTAAAAATATAAAATAATCTTATTTTCCGATTTCAAGTTTTTGTTCAATTTCTGCACTTTTATGTGTGAATTAGACATATTATAACTTATTTATTCACAAAATTCTGAAAATAGACATTTTAGACCAAGTTAAGAGCTAAATATTAGAAATAATATTATTTTCCGATTTTAAGTTTTTGCTCAATTTCTGCACTTTTATGTGAGGATTAGACAAATTATAACTTATTTAGTCATAAAATGTCGAAAACAGACATTTTAGACCAAGTTATGAGCTAAAAGTATGAAATAATCTTATTTTCCGATGTAAAGTTTTTTTTCAATTTCTGCACTTTTATGTGAGGATTAGACATATTATAACTTATTTAGTCATAAAATGTCGAAAACAGACATTTTAGACCAAGTTATGAGCTAAAAATATGAAATAATCTTATTTTCCGAATTAAGTTTTTGCTCAATTTCTGCACTTTTATGTGTGAATTGGACTTATTATAACTTATTTAGTCATGAAATGCTGAAAACAGACTTTTTAGACCAAGTAAAGAGCTAAGAATTATAAATAAACTTATTTTCCGATTTTAAGTTTTTATTCAATTTCTGCATTCTTATGTGTGGATTTGGACATATTATAACTTATTTAGTGATAAAACTCTGAAAATATACATATTAGACAGAGTTTTGAGCTAAAAATTACAAATAATCTTATTTTCCGATTTCAAGTTTTTGTTCAATTTCTGCACTTTTATGTGAGGATTATACATATTATATATTATTTAGTCATAAAATGTTGAAAACAGGCATATTAGACCAAGTTATTAGCTAAAATATGAAATAATCTTATTTTCCGATTTTAAGTTTTTTTTCAATTTCTCCACTTTTATGTGTGAATTGGACATATTATAACTTATTTAGTGATAAAACTCTGAAAATAGACATTTTAGACAGAGTTATGAGCTAAAAATCAGAAATAATCTTATTTTCCGATTGCAAGTTTTTGTTCAATTTCTGCACTTTTATGTGAGGATTAGACAAATTATAACTTATTTAATCATAAAATGTCGAAAACAGACATTTTAGACCAAGTTATGAGCTAAAATTATGAAATATTCTTATTTTCCGATGTAAAGTTTTTTTTTCAATTTCTGCACTTTTATGTGTGAATTGGACATATTATAACTTATTTAGTCATAAAATTCTGAAAAAAGACATTTTAGACCAAGTTGAGAGCTAAATATTAGAAATAATCTTATTTTCCATTTTAATTTTTTGCTCAATTTCTGCACTTTTATGTGTGAATTGGACTTACTATAACTTATTTAGTCATGAAATGCTGAAAACAGACATTTTAGACCAAGTAAAGAGCTAGAAATTATAAATAATCTTATTTTCCGATTTTAAGTTTTTGTTCAATTTCTGCACTTTTATGTGAGGATTATACATATTATATCTTATTTAGTCATAAAATGTCGAAAA